>MU385788.1:0-149233 GCA_022497155.1 Whalleya microplaca
TTGGTGTGCTTCCCCACCACCGATACAAACATACTACATTCCCCCCCCGATTCACCATACCACCCCCCCACCATCCCTGATCAACCCCTATAAAATATTCCATCTCCCCCCCCCCCCCCCCCCCCTGTCGCAAACCATATTGCCTATTCCGCCTCTTTTCGTCCGGCCTCCGACTTTCTTTTTCTGTCTCTGCAGAATTCGAAATTCGATCCCGACTGTGCATTATCTTCATCGCCTGCCGTGCCTCTTGTGGCCCGGATTGTAATCGCTAATTCGTCGCGAATGCTGTGGTCTCAATGTCGAACCGGATTGCCGGTCCTCTGATGAATTGGCTCTGGCTTTGGGTCCCGACGATTTTGGTGGTCGGCTGCCAATAAGGACATATCATAGGTCGACAGAGCTTCGCTACGCATATTGAAACAACCTTAAAACTTGCTCGGTGTGTCATAAACAGCTCTCCCACCAGGCCAACTGTCGCCGAAGAGGACGACATTGGCCGTGAATAATGTCGTTGAATGGATTGGACGATGCGAAGGTTATAGAAGCCTACGAAGCTGCAACCCTCGAGCCCGGAGGATGGTATGGTGCCTTTTCTGTTACTCTGCTACTCCCCCCAGCTTATTTCTTATCTGACAGCGGTTGCGCTGTTGCTTACTTTCATCGCTGCCAATGAGGGTTGGCACACGAGCGTTTCCCTGGTGAATGTTAAGTGATCGCACACACTGACAAAAAATTGCAAACCAGGTTTCTCCTCAAATACACCAGCCGTGACGAAGTCGAGCTCCTCGGCCGTGGGAATGGAGGCATTGTTGATATCCGTAGCGCAATTGCAAAGTTCGAGGAGACGTCCCCGCTGTATGGTCTCCTGAAGTATAGGCGGAGAAATGTCATATTGAAATATATGCCTGAGGAGTGTTCTAGACTTGTTCAAGGTAAGTAACTTCGCTGCGATCTCTGAGCCCCGTTGTTTTGCCATATATGCACATGATTTGGAGCAAACAACTTCGAGGACAATGGAGTGGCTAATCTGACATGTTTTTCGCTCTTCACAGCCCGCGCCGCAGTACATTTTAATGTAATTTGTGAACGATTCACGCCACACGATACCACCTTTGAAATTTCGGCAGCGAAGGATCTCAAGGATTCCAAACTCTCGGCGGCTTGCTCACTTCATGCAGCATCAGGTTCCTCGTCCTCGTCCTCGAGCTCGCTGCGCCGGCGGAGATTGAACGAAATCGCAGAGGAAGAGGAAGAAGAGGAAAGGGAACGGAAGAGGCAATCTACGGTTAAAGAAGAAGGAAGAACCGCGTCGTTGTACTCAGATACTGGGCGTCCACCTTCAGCTTCGGAACCTCCTGTCGTTCTAGACCGCCAGCAAATTACTCACCCGCAGGACACGAACTTCGCCTCCACAGACAACGTTCCCGATTTCACTGGAGTCGACCGTCCGACATCGCCTACGAAGTCAGAAACCGCAAGGCGCATCTCTTCACAGTTGACGCGTCCCGAACTATACAGCTTTTCGACGTACACGTACGGAAAGCCCAAGGTGAAGCTGGGCCCGCGGCCCTCCTTGGAAGCCAACAAGAGACCCGTAACAGCGACGGGGAATTTCCGCCCGACTGCGGCGCTACCGGTGGGATTCAAGTTCTTCTCGAAGGGGCCCAAGAAAGGAAAACCGCAGGAGCTGGAACAAGCTGAGAAGAAAGGGGGAGAACGTGGGCACGACACGAAAGAAGTTGCCACTCATACCACACCCGTCCCCATCCCTGAGGTTCCATCGGAATCTGGCCTTCACCTTCACCTTCCACCACGACCTGCAACAAGCTCAGGAGCTTCTGTAAAAACCATGCCCGCGACCATGACTGTATCAGCAAAAGACAAGATTACGCCCGAGAAGGCACGACTTATGAAAGCTATGAAGCTGAGAGAGAGGAAGAAAATGATGAGCGCCGCGGCACCGGAACCGTCCCCAACACCTGAAGGCCCGCCTTTAAGTGGAGAGGAGAAAGGCGGTAAACCTGGCTCAGTCCAGGATGATGGTAATCGATCCACGTTCCACGCAGATTCTGGCGTCGCTATTGACCCGCCTACGCCGATGACAATCAACACCGAAGCACGTTCCGAGGGCACTGTTTCCGACTCCCATCCCAACTCTCCCACCGCTGCATCCTCTTCTGGAATAGGGGTGTCTACAAAGGCATCATCTCTATCTGAGTCAACCGATGAGACCTTGCAAGAAACAAGAGGGAGTAATGCTAATGCACTGCGAGAGGAGCCTGACAAGCTTCTTGATGTAATGCAAGAGGCAGGTCTGCGGATGAGCCCTGTTGAGCCCCCGCTGGAGAATGCGTTGGAGCCTGTGAAGGCGCCCTCTTCTGAGACACCAGAGACTAAGGTCTCAGATGTTACAGCTGTTAAAGCTGCTGAGGAATCCCACGAAATTCCTGAGCCAGACCATCAGCAAACATCGATAGAGGTTGGAAGTGAAGAGCAGAAGTCGCCGCTAGAAATACCGACCTCCAAGTTCTCCTCCAACGAGGCGAAGACTGAAGCATCACCAACATCGCCGTCCACCCCCGGCCTCAAGTCGAAGTTCTCTACACAAGAGGTTACCCTACCGGCGACTCCATCTGTGGTGCCACCCCCCGAGGAAGGGAACAAAACATCCAAAGCAGGCCCAGACGTCGGGCTTCCCCCTCCCAAGTCTGCTAGGCGTAAGACCCTTGGACAACCTCTGAAGACCCAATTCATAACAAGGACTACAGAAGAGAACGATCCTCTCGATGACGATGCCCTGATGGACGAACTACAGGAAGCAACACTCCAGGAGGCCAAGCCTATGCTGGTCTCCAAGTCTCCCATTACTCCCGTCTTCCCGGAATCTGGTCCGTTGAAGCCAGCGCCCCACCTGACTCGTTCCGTTACGAACCCGATGCGCGGACCTCTTCACGTAGCTGGCGATGTGTCACAAAGCAGTGCTAGAAGCGTCTCGGCCGGCGGTGCGGCCTACCTACACACTGTTACTCGCCAGCAGTCGAACGCTGGTTTGCAATCCAAGAAGAACAACATCGGATCGAGCATTTCGCAGCGGATCAAGGCTTTAGAAAAGCTTACGGGCACTCCCGGCGGCGAAGATGTTCGCCCGAGAACGGCCACCCCGTCCTCGACTTTCTTCACTGTCCGAAGACAGAGTATAAGGGACCCGTCGACGCCTGTGACGGAGAAGCCTGATTTGACGACGCGAAAGACACCCACGCCGGAGCACTCGCGGGAAGGGACGCCTGATACATCGAGTGGTGGACGCGAGAGGAAGCGTGAGAGATCTGCGTCGGTAGCCAGCAGATTGACCATGTTTGAGGGTCAACCACAGAGTGCAACACGCGGGCGTCCCGAGTCGATTCAGGTCACCGCCCGAATTATCCGCTCTCCTAGCCAGTCTCTGAAAAGGTCTGACACGACTAAGAACCCCAGCGAGTATCACCAGGTTGAGTTCAGACAATCACCACTGTTTGTCGATGTACAGAGGGCCGACCCGACTGACCAAGCTCCATCTCCTGCGGTCGAAATCAACAACGATTCGCTTCAGGAGAGGCGCAAGTCTGTGTCTGAAGATCGCGAGAAGAAGAATCGACGATCTTCCCTGAGTATAGTTAAAGACTTTATCAAAGACCGTCGCACATCTGTAACTAGCAGATCTACTGACAATCTCGCGGCCATGTCTCCGGGATCAAACCCGATCAAATCCCCTAGTCGACCCCCTTCAGCACACCAAAATACTGGCGGCTTTGTTCGGCGCTTGTCGATCTCTAGCCGCCGCTCATCATTCAGCCGTGAGCGGGAGGGCGCCGGGTCAACACCCGGTGCCATGTCACCTAGTATTCTAAGTGATAGTGGCTCTGGAGATGACAGGAGCATGAAGGACAGTGAGAAGAAGTCTAAGAACCGTGCATCTCGATTCATGCGCCGGCTATCCAACTCGTTTAGCGGCCGTAAGAATACGAGTGCTACCATCTCACCAACCGTGACGGAAGAAGATGCGGATCAATTAGCCGCAGCTTCTAAGCCCGAAACACAACCCTCCTCTCAGCCTGCTGTTGTGGCTTATATGGGGGATGTCAATGTGCAGTTTCCGGATAACCTCCTCTGGAAACGGCGCAGTATGTGCTTGGACTCGCAAGGGTTTTTGTTTTTGAGTGCCGTCCAAGGAGCGGCGCTCAACGCAAAAGACAAGAGTGGCGTCAAGCGTTATCACTTAGGTGACTTCCGCAAGCCCTACATTCCCGACGTTGAGATCCAAGAACTCCCCAACAGCGTTGTGCTGGACCTTCTCGACGGCTCCTCCTTACAGATTGCCTGTGAAGACCGAGCCGGCCAGATGAACATTCTACATAGTGAGTAACCAGGCATTTAATACCCGTTGAACTACGCTGACCCGGACATATAGCTCTCCAAGATTCGCACCAGAGCCATAGCTCTTACGGACAATAGGCACTTTACGCCTTTACTATTAGTTCACTTTTAATCAACCAACCCACTTCCCAGCCGAAAAAATCTCTTTGTTTACGACAGATACCCAACCACCCTTTCTCAACATTGTGTCCATAGAACACATTCACTGCATTTTCTTTTGTGACCCCAGCTGGATTCACGTGGTCTCACGACTCCTCTTCTCATCCAGGCGGCCATTATGCCGCAATTTGTATCACCTTTCTGTCTTCCTAGATTCTCGGGGAGGTTGAGCACTTTATTTTGCCACAGATTCTTCTTACATCGTGTGCACTACTTCTGGAAGTTCTACTTTCGGCTCTGCCTTTTGTGTCTGGGAAAGAAGATATACCAGTTTACAAGAAGCAGAACCCTTGCGAAGGCTTGCCGCGTTTTCTTGCATCTCCCCCAGTTGGTGTGCGGTGGGAACTGTCCATGTTGATAGGTCGATTCGAGGCGACAAAAGGGGAGGGGAGGGGGGACCCTGAGGAGGAAAGAAAGAAGAAAGAAAGGTCAGTGTGGGGGGGATGAGACTGTTGTATGTACGAGTGAGATCTACTGTTCTGTACATACCTGAATAGCACTGGCAATAAAATACATAGTCACGCTATAATTAAAAACAGTGTCACGGAATTTGTTTGGATGATGACTTCCCGTGCGAAATGACTCATCTTGCTTCATATTTAAGGGCTCTTTCAGTAATGCGAGAATACTTTCCATCGCATCTTAGTTCTTGTCCACATCATCCTGACCAACTACCTCATTCACCAAGCCTGAGACAATAGATTATTGCAACAAAGGAATACGAGAGACAACATGGCCAAGAGACCTGTTCTATGTGGTAAGTCCTTGTTCACAAGCTCTCTCCAGCAACGAAACAATAGCTTTTGTTCTGGGTCGAGACAATGCCCTTGTTGAGGGCGGCGATAGATAAGTAGCTGACTTCGACCGCCAGCCAGAGGAAGAGATCCTCATCCTCAACACCATCATCACCATCATCTTCAAGTCGGTAAGTACCCTGGAAAGAGAACGCCAACTTGAAGCAAGTATCGTGAACCATCGTTGCCGAGAACTTAAACACATCTCGCTAGCTAACTAACGACCCAACTTACTAGTTATGTCGTCCAACACCTCTAACGCTCCTCCTCCTCGCTCCTGGGCACAAGTCGCGGTTGCCGAGCCTCCCCGACCCCCCACGCCGCCGCCCCGGCCGCAGCCGCAGCCCAAGAAGAGCATCCTCAAGCCGGTATCCCCATCCCGCTCCCCCTCCCCTCTGACTCTCGGGCCGTCACACTTCGAGACCGCTACAGAGGCCAAGGCTGAGGGCGAGGCTAGCTCTTCCCCTCCGGCTCCGGCTTCTGGTGTCAAGAGAAAGCCGACCTGGGACGCGGTCGTGGCGCGCGACGCCGAGACCGGCGAGGCGGTCCCGAACTCGGGCCGCTCGGGGCAAGAGTACCGCGCGATCTACCGGCGGGCGCGGGTCGAGGCGCAGCTCCAGACGTGTCGGGCGCGGGAGGAGGAGGACCGGCAACAGTACATGTATCGCAAGTGCAAAAAGGGAGTTGAAATCTCGAGGTTGGAGTTCATCGAGGGTGGCGGCGAGATGGACTGGGAGTTTAGTAGTCGGTAAGTAAGTTGGGAAGGGAAGAAAGTGAAGCACTCCTGAGAAGGAGGAGTTCGCTGCGCCTGCGGCGCTGGCTAGGCGTGCCGCTTGCGTTTGTGAGTGGGTGCGCTTGGTCTGCTAGCAGTTCAGCAATAATAATAATAGTATACTCACCTTCACTTGTGAATACCATCTCCATGTGTCACTACTTCTAATCTGTATCCTGCGAACTTGGTGTGAATTCCTTGGTGCAAATAAGTGTGCTAACAAGTTGCGATAGTGATGGTACGGAAGAACCACTCTTATACATGTAAGCAATTAAATTAATTATCTGAGAATGTATAATGAAATCACAGTATTTTCTTGGTTCATTAATGTAGTACTAGCTTTCTGTCATCCTCTCAGCAGTTTAGTTCAGCTAACGTAGATGTGAAAGTTTCTCAGTTTTTAAGAGCAACGCGTAGGTTTAAGAGAGGGAAATAGGGTGACTAATATTTGATGTTGCCTTGAAATCAAAATCCTGGTTCTTTAAGCTATTATCTTTTGTCCTCGTGTACGGAAGATCGAGATGTTCTGATGTCAAGTAACAACGCGCTGCCAGTAACACCCGCGATTTCCTATAACTATTCGCGGTTCTCAGTAAGGTTAATAAGATCCTTGTGCTCTAGACTTTGTCAATGCCAACAGTAGTGATGTCGGATTCGACTGCAAAGATCTTGATGGGACACTAGTGTATAGGCTAAAACCAGGGACAGCATAGCTAGATATTTGATATGCTGGCGTCGGCGCAAGGAGAAAGCTGTGAACAGTGGAAAATATGAGTCTAGGTATTACGATGTCTTGTTTCTACTTTGAGAGCAAGGTGGATGCCATTAAATAAGCTGAGATAAACGTTGAAGCAAACCGATATATATAAATTTTAAATTGCCATATTCTTCGTTATTCATAAATAGTCATCTGTGTAGATACTCGCACCTCTAGAAAAAATTCACGACCGGCCAAGCAACGGAATCTCCTTTGCGCCGACCTGGTTTGGTATGATACCGTAGTGCTCCGGCCTCCTATGTTTTGCAAAATTAAACACCGCATCCTTCCCCTTCCGACACGCCGTCAAGTCAATAGTAGCCACGACAAGCTCATCCTCAAGCGTTTTCGACTCCGCCACTACCTTGCCATTAGGATCGATGATCATGCTGCCGCCGATCATGCACTGCCCATTTTCCTCGCCGCACTTCGCCACGTTGATGCTCCAGACCGCGTTCTGGTAGCTGCCCGCCTGGCACGACAGGCGGTGGTGGAAGTCCGCGTCGGCCGTCTGCTCCTGCGGCGTGCCCTCGTGCTGCGGCGCCCACGCCGTGGTGTTGTAGCCCTCGATGACGAGCTCGGCGCCCTGCAATCCGTACGCTCGCCACGCCTCGGGCCAGCGCCGGTCATTACAAATGAGCATGCCCAAGATCGGGTCCCCTTTCCCCTCGGGGTTTCCTGAGTCAGGTGAGCCGTCCACATCTTCGGCCTTCAGGGCGTCGCCAATCAAACCAGGGGCCCTGAAGGCCTGAAAGCCGATATCGCCCGGGGTAAAGTACCTCTTCTCCAGCTGCTGAAACGTATTCGGGCGCTCAACCGGCACCTTCGTCCCCGGTAGATGCACCTTCCGGTACTTCGCGACTGCCTTCCCGGCAGCCACAGAGTAATATAACGTAGTGTTGAAGTCAGTCGACCTGCCATCGGGGCCGGTCCAGCGTTCCGCGTACCCGAGGTAAAAGTCCATACCCAACGCATTCGCCTTCTCGACAAGTGGTCTCGCGTGCGGCGTCTCCAGGACCCCGTAGGGATTCGATGGCGACGCCGACTCGAAGTACTTCGAAACATCCTCCGGGTCATGCATGATCATGACCGGGAAGAACGTAGTCAGTGCCAGCTCCGGAAATGCGATGAGCCGGACGCCCTGAGCGGCGGCATCGTCCATATGCTTGAGGAGACGAGCTAGGATTTCGTCGCGCGACATGTCGACATTGTTGGGTCCTAGCTGCGCGGCAGCGACTGTAATAAGCCGGGGAGTTCGTTTCGGAGACATTTGTATCAATCCCAAGTTTTTAGCCCGGAACTTCGAAGGTGGTCTTCTAACTCTCTAATATATGTTCGCTCCTCGAATGCTAAGCGCATTGAGACTACTTGTTGATACGAGATAGCAGTTGCGAAGTCGGCTGTAGCCATTCCGAACTGATAGGTATCCGTGATCCCCACCTCGACTTGGAAGACCGATTAGGCGGCCGAAGAACGACGATAAAGGAGACTTCCGCGGGGAAGATCTTCGGCGCCTTCCGACTCCCGATAGAGATAAGTATCTCGTAATGGGAGAATAAACCATAACTACGATTTAGCCTACTATTCAACATGCCAGCATTGTGACTCTGTATTAAACGACTAGAATCGTTACAGGTCATTTCAGCGGGAATGCCGTTACTGGATGTTGAAGTAGGCGTAAAGAACGACAAAAGTGCGAGTAGTGGCTATGTCCCGAAGGTGATGGGTATGGGAATAGAATAAGTGTTCAGATCGCCGAGTCCGAGGGAGCTGACTTCATACCGCGGAGGTGTAGCATACCCTGAGTAGACGCAAAGTTGAGTAGCTCTCACGGCCGCGATGAATAACAATCCTAACTGCGACTACGAGTTCAACTTCCTCCTGACAGTCCCCAACTCAACAGTGCTCAACGAAGATTGAGACGCATCTGTGCCTCATCTTCTAGCAACGCTCAGTTTAAGGCAGTCTCGCAAGGGCCTCTAGTACCAAAAGGTTCACTTTTGCTTTCGCGCCTTTTACTACCGATTCACGTGAACTGGGCGGAGTTGCACGACGTGCTGAACCGTAAGGGGGCGATGAAGCTAGTTTCGACGTAGGTATCGTCTACTGGTATCCGATGGGATACAGTGGCTGTTCGGCTGCAGGTGGATGTTCACTTGAGCGGACGGAGTCGTTGGGCAGGGGCTGTGAAGCGAAGATCGACTTTCGCGAACCATGCACTTCACCATACTAACCCAATGCCGTGGACTATTAGAGCAGACTTGAAGTAGTGTAGGTGAGTCGTTTTGCGTGGCAAGTCTGCGTGGAGTGGTGGTATTGTTGGTAGCCGTGATGGTAAAACTCTAAAGAAGATATCGTCGCTCTTAGCTGATCAGTTGACTAGGCTGGTGTCGGGTATGGGCGTAATGAGCTACTGGGTATGAAAACCCTAGAAAGCTGAGACCGGGTGTATAATTAATTAGTTTAGTGAGATAGATGTTGATTAATCGGTGATTATACACCTGGTCGTATTCGAGCAAGTAAACTAAATCCGTTCGTACTATTAGTTATGCATGGATTGAGACGAAGAATAAGGAGTAACTAACCTCATTCTTCTCGAGTAAAGGTTCGTCCTCCCCTGAAAATAGATATGGGCTTCCGGGTACAACTTTACACGGTGGCTGGGAATGAACTTTCACAATTTATAGTTCGATTCAATGTTGGTAATGGGTCTGTACCATCCTGTTGTTCTGAAAATGATTGTTAATACTCTGAGGGAAACCTGATGATATGCCGCTCAAGGTATAAGGTATGCACCGAGATCTTTTTGGAAATGCTTTCCAGTCTCTTTCGGAGGTTGTAGTGTCGTATATGAAGGTAGATCAACTGTATCATCGAGGAGGTTACTCTGCTATTTTTGTTCTTTTGTGTCGTTGTCAGTTCCAATCTGTATTAGCGTTGCTCGAAAGCGCAGAGAGCCTCGATATATTTGTCCCTTTTGTCATCGAGGATGGCCTTTCGTCATCTTAATTATGATGATGATTGATAGCGCATGGGAAGAGCCACGGGCGAGCTTGATTCTTCTTTCACCTGTACGGGTAACGAGCTTTGTCGCATAGGACTCCCGGATTCACTATTAGATAGCGCCGCCGTGAGCACCGGAGATACGCCCCGTTGTCTAATCAAACACTCCAGATTATCATCCTGGCGAATCGTAAAGACCCTTTCGACATCCGTGATAACACCTATCAATGTTACCCGAAACTCGGTGTGGTCTTCGTTCCACGAAGATGCACTCCAACGGAGTCTCGACTTAATAGGGATATAGCCATTTTCGTCTCGATCCTGCTCTTCAATCGTTATAAGGATCTTCAGACCGACCAACGCAGCTATATCATGCCACCAAAGCCCGGTAAGGCGTTCCGAAAGTGCAAGCGCTTTCATCCGAACCTCGTAATCCCGGCACTTGCTGGCTAGGCATCGTAAAGAAGGCAGCCACTGGTCTTCGAAAAGGGGTGATATATTACCGGCGGGCGTCCAATCCTCCATCGCGGCTTCGAATCCATCAATTGCCTCGCGGCAGTCCGCCAGGCGCGAATCCCACATAAGCTCTTCCTTTTCTTTGTCTTTGAAATATGTCGTAAAGACGATGTGTACCTTTGCTTGAGCTAGTAGGCTCCTCCAATGTCGAATCTGCTTAGGATCTGTTTCTTGTCTCAGCTTCTCCTGAAGGAACTCATACCAGTGATTTGCTTGAGAATTGACGGTCGCTTGCTCCTCTTGCAGTCTCACCGGATCTGAATCTGACGGGCCGCCTATCACGGTGCCTTGAAATGTACGCATGCACCATATCAGACCGGACGTGGTGTATTGGTCAAAAGCGAGCTGGATTTGTTTGACGCTGGATGACCAACTCGGGACAGTGGATTTGGGTGGCCAGCTCTGTTGGTACTGTAGTATTTTTTGGGTCAACAATTGCTTTTGCAGCGGTTCAGGATTTTAGATTGTAAGAAACATTTATAAACACACAGTCTCCAAAAAGAGTCAGCATCGCTGTTCGCCCCCTTTTGAGACCAGGAGATGGGGCATTGGACCGATTTGAAGTGTACATACTGCATTGCTCTCCCATTGCGAGGGATACAGAGGCGAGCTTAAAGCACTGTATCCGGCCAAGCGTGCAAGGAAATATTCCGCCTCTCGAACGCCTTCGTCGTCTAACGCAGTCGGAATCTGAGATTCGGGATTAAGTTCAGGGCGTAGGCTGATCAGAGTGTCTTTCAAGGTCAGTATGGATTTGTGCATAATTCTATCAACGGAGTCCACATTCCCTTGCATCAACTCGAACACAATGAAGAGAATACTGATGATTAGTAGAGTTCGTGGTGGCGTGGAAGAACCCTCACTCGCGATCCTATTACGGAATCTCGAAAGGGACCTCGTGTAGTACTGGATGGCGTCTCGATGCGATCTGTTCAAAGAAGGAATCGCCGCTGCAGGAATTACCCATAGTGACGATGGCGAGCCATTTCCTTGCCCGCTGTCGACCATCATGCCCCGATATAAGGCGCCGATTCCGAGTACGGCGTCGCGAATACACTCATCTCTCATACTTTCCCGAAGTATGGTCCGAGACCAAAAGCCGGTGTATCCGTTCAAGCAGAGGTTGTCCACAATGGTGTTCTGAAAAGCATCGAAATAGACGATGTCTGAGCCTTTGAGATTGAGGTTATTGGTGCGTAACCTCGGGATCAGCCGCGAGCCATTGTTGCTTCTCAGCCTGGCTCTCGAAGCTGGTAGGAGGTCACGCACTGGCCGAGTCTCAGGCTGCTTTGACCTTGGACGATCATATTTGCACTCCAGGTTGGCCTTCTGGCAGCGAAGGCACGTGGGTTGTGCTTCATCGCACTTAATCCTTCGCGATTTACACGACACGCATCCTTCAAAAATTGTCAACGAAAGTGCCCGCAGCCGCAAACGTGATCTCGAAAAGAAGACCCACCGGTGCGAACCTTGGGCGTGTTAGCCCGTATGCGCGGTATTGAAGGGGCTGTCATGCTAAACAAAGGAGAGTCAGCAGATTGAGTGATTGGTGCTCCGTACGAGGCATCGGCGACACGACAATGACGAAGTGGGATATTTGAAGTTCAAGGTAACTTCTAGAAGTGGTGACCATTGACCCATCATCGACGTCGTCCCACATTATTGAAATACCCCTGAATGAAGGAACCTGGGCCAAGTCGATGCCAGTCTGGCTTGGCCGCAGTAGCAGACATGGGTCTGGGCATATCGTCCACGTCCACCCCCATTCTGCCCATCCAAGGCAAAGCCATCCTTATGTGAGCCTTAGTGTCCCATTGTGCCGTCTTGTATGTACTACATATTGGTAGCAACCAATGGCCTTGAGCGAGTGTGAGTGTAAGTGGACTGTGATGGGCTGTGAGGACTACTACTCGGGTTAGTGCTACGGAACGGAGAGACCCTCAGTTTCAACAGAGTACTGTATTCCGTGCATGCCATTGCCATGCGGCAACAACAAAAAAAATTTAAAAAAAAAAATAAAAAAAGAATGTGCACAGATTACGCAGACCTACGTGTAAGTCGAGTCGACGGAGTGCATCGTGATTTGCCGCCAAGCGAGAGAGTGCCCTGTAGTTTAGTCAGGTTTACTGTAGAACTACCCCGCCTGCCCGCTATCTGCAGTGGAGATAACCTAAACTCAACGCTAGCCTGGCTAGCATACGGCGCCAACCCGACCAAGCCGACTATTCTACATACGTGTATAATCCGTACGTAGCTTGCTATTATGACTATTATGATATAGGTCCTGGCATTAGTTTACGTCCGTTTAAGTCTTCCTTCCCAAGCCGAAAAAGCAAAACGACAAAAGATCGCCTGCTGATCTGCCGACTAGGGAAGATGTCGCCTAATACGGTAGAGCCACGAAGGAGAGTCAATACTTCAAGATTACCAAATCATTCAATGGGTGACAATTGGACCCAAGCGGCCGGGATTGCAACAATTGTCCTATACTACCTACTACTACTACCTACGGGGAGAATCCATTTATACGTATGTACAGGTGAGAAGAGCTTTTATTTGTAAGCAAGTCGACGTTTACGAGGATCGTTATTACGAATTGATGTGTTGTCGACGACTTCGCTGCACTTATAGCCAACGATGATATGTATATATGTTGTATATGTCTGCGACATAAAGCGCAAAAAGGCAATGGCAAAAGGCCCAAACTATAGCAAGTCTTATTTATAAGTATAGACTTTTATGCTTTTATATACCACTTATATACTTATATACCACACATATAGAAAAAGCTACAGCCCGGGAAATTGCTGCCTAGCGTCTTGTGCAGTGCGCTACCAGGAATTATCCTTGTGGGTTGTGTCATGAGCCTGTGAATGCATCCCCGGCCCCAACCCCGGGCCTGCAGAATGCCCTCAAACAAATCGGGACTGTTGCGCGTACCTAGCTCAACGGGCTTTTCTGCTTTTGCCCGCCAAATCTACATACATATGGAGCACCGGACGGACCGGCTATAAGTTATACCCGTCTAACCATAAGGCTGATGATATTTCCTCTTCTGAGTAAGATTTCCAGGTTCAAATCCGACGTATCTCTTTTGCTTACGGCAGTTGGATCGATCCATAGTCTTACCATGTGCGCAATCCTCCGTCTCGATATCTGCAAAGTACACATACACACATACATACTACATATGTAGGTACAGTATGTATGTAGCTGACCTTCTCTCCTCCACGCGTCCATCTCCTCCTGCGACTCTGGTACACACAAAGCAAAGATCCATGGACCCATGTGCTTGCACGTGGCCATTGTCAAGGTCAGGGTCTTTTGACTTCGTTGTAACCCTGGGTCGTAATCAGGTTCGGTTCCCTTCAAGTTCTGCAAACTAGGCGGTGAATTCGGCGGACTTGCACTTGGAACACACGAATTGTACGCCTAACCTAGACCTGTTCCGAGATAGCATTGCAATCAGACTTATGCCGTGCAAAGTAGTCATTAAATGAATAAACCTAGAACCCAGAACCCTAGGCTTATCACATTCTCGAGTGAGCATCGATCAACTCAGATCTCTATTCTGTTAATAACTGCGTCAGCACTAGTCGGTTGCTAGACTGGATATTGTAACGCAGTATGCCGCGCCGGACTGATGTGATAGGATCTTCTGCGTAGGGCGTCCTAGGCGTAAGTTTTGATCATTAACGATAACGAGCGCAAGGTTCATGTTCACTAATACGTATCTTCGGCGTGAAGTGGGTGTTCTCCGCCATATGCCAGATATTTATTGGCCAACCCGCAGGTCTCAAGATCTGATAGGCCGGGCCACCATGATACCTTGCTTCATCTAGTGGGCTGGCGGAGTTCCTCCAGCGAAATGGGGCCGTCGGTTTCCTTCACCTTGTTAGGTCGTCTCTTCGTCGTGGCTAAGCGGGTTTAAGCGGTAAAGTGCAGATACATGCTCTTTGAAGTACGCCGTACTATTTGTCACGAGATATTCTGGGGACATATATTCTCAAGACTTTTTTATTAGGGCTCCTTCAAAGTTGCTTTATGCAGATTGAAGACCACAACAAGATCTTGCTTCCCGCACCGAATGTCACACCGTCTGTCCCAAGGATTGAAGTTGAGACCACACATACCCATCTTGAACTATGTCTCCAAGAGGGGCGACATGATTATCCATCTTCTGGTATTGACTGAACGCGAAAAATCTACCATCCTTAGGTGTTGAAGGGATACTAGGGAGCTGCCAAGAAAGTCGCCCCTCGTCATCTTCCTTTCGGGTCAAAACTTCTCAATCGTCTTCGCCTCCCAAGATCACGAACTAACCTAAGTTCTTTTAAGTTAGCAAGAAAGGCCAGTCCCTAGATCTGCTTAAGTTGGATGTACGGGTCTTTCTGCAATATTCGCTAGCTTATGATGTCGATGTGCTGGCTCTCGGAGTGAATTCCAGAGTCGATGATAGGCTTCAGACCCGAGGCCAGTTGTCGGCAAGCCTAAAAGGGGCATATAATTGGGTGGCAGTTCAAGGCAATCGTCAAGTTGTGCCTTGCCGGATTCAGATCATGACGCTCCACTGGTAGTGATCGTGGCCGAGGTAAGAGCAGATAAGGTGCAAAACCTTGGAGAACATGCTAGCCATTCTAGACAATTACCTACGTAGACACGTATAGATGGAAAATAGGAGTTCGGTATGTCGCGAAAGTGACCTGCTTTTCTCCTCATAAAAGCTTTGGTCTCCTGATCTACGGTCGAACTCGGACCTATAGGCTATGAGATTATTTCAGAGGGCACGCTCTCAGTCCCCATGTTGCCCATACGAGATATGTACAATATACACCAACACCAGGGTTGACGTAATCTTGTTGTCAACAAATATAGTATAAACACCGAATGTAGTTCATCCGATAGATATAGCATAAATAGCAACGATATTCCGCTACATGACACTCCAGAATTAGTTCATTCCAGTCTTAAGTCCAATACGTCGGTTGGCTGCCTTAGATACTGCGTTTCGCTGCTGCTTCATCACGGTCGTCGACGAGCATACGTACGGAGCTGGGGTAAGAGGTTTGATCTGCCGCCACCTCATCACCTCTCTGAGCACTATACACAAATATGGTAAGACCAGAAGCCCCCCAAGCCTGGTACATAGGTCATGGCCACCAGTATCACAACGGGGCCGAGATCCTGGCAAGCTCCCTATGTCGCAGCCGGGTAGGCAAGGCAAATCAAGCTGTGACTCGTGTTCCCATAGTCATGCGTGGATTATTGGCCCCATTCGTACTTGTGCACATTGAGGCTTACACTTCCTCCCTTGGTGTGCTGTCAGAACTGGAATCTGGAAAGTCATCAAGGTCAGTTAGCGTATAGGATTTGCAGACATCTCCTCATGACTGCAAGGCAAACGGAGGCAGACACGCCTACATGAGTCTCGATGAGACCCTGCTGGATCAGGCCCACTGCCCTCAGAACGCGGGAAGACGCCGGTTCAAGACCCCCTATTCGTCGCTTCTCAGGCAATTAGGCCCAAAGGAAGGAAAATCTCGTGACTACCAACGCCCCAAGATGGCATGGTAACACAATGAAGCTTGGCTTTCCGGCAGTACCGGTGTGTCTGCAGCGGACATGTCGCAAGTCTTCATTATCAAAATCGCACAAGATGATGCTCTTACTATCTCGGTGTGAAACTGTGTGAGCATGAGAAATCCATTGATAAAGGGGTTGCGCAAAGTTATATGGCAACCTAACGATTCATTCTCTAATTATACAGGACCTTGGCGAGATATCAAAGTGAACAGTATGATGGAAAAGCGGTAGATTGCTGCATCTATGTAGTAGTTTCCGCTAATCCGGATTTTCTCCAACAAATCGGCCATATCGGTCACTATACACATGATAAGGCGACAGGTACATGAGCAGTTGGGTAACGTAGTAATTGATACCTACTAGATGCGTAGTTTTCGATGTGCAGGAAAGAGGGTGAAGGGAAAAGCAATACTATTCGAAAAGAATATGATCTACTAAGCTGACAGGATGGAGGCAGAGCGGATATTGCAGATTCCCAATATACTGATGTCTCTTTCCTGTTGAGGCTGCTGTTTGGAAGCCCATCCATAGTTCAGCTATTACTAATGACACATACTAGGTAGCTAGTATGAATATTCCTATAGAGAGACCAATCGTTTAGCTTGGGCATAGTTCTAACTCTATCTAACTCGAGGGTTATAGTGAACCAACCCTACTCCTGCAGTAAATAATGTAGTTGTATGCCAAACGCAAGCTCAGTCAGATATAAATTCTTTGGTTGTTTCATTTCTAGCTTTGGATAATACAGTCACCTCATCTAGGTATACATACAGTCCTATCTCATAAGAAAAATACTCCACGCGTATTCCATGCTTCCTAGCGCTGATACTTGTTACCAGTGGACGAATAATAGCTTGACACCTTGTCATTCGCAATGTCTGCCCCTATCTGTCCCCACGCAACATCTTCTAGAGACGCACAGGAACCAACACCCGGACTTGTGCCCACTATATCAGAAGAGACAGTCATCGCAACTACTCCCTATGCCAAGCCCAAGGGCAGCATCAAGAGTGGGCTTGAAGCTTCGCTAGGAGAAGTTCCTCTTGTACGACAGGCAGAATCTCATACGCCCACGTCTATGACAGCAGATCACAGTATAGCAGAGGGACTGAGCGATAGCCCGAATGATAATGGACTAAGTTCGGATAACCAGGTGCCTCAATCAGTGACACATGACGAATCCCCTCAGGGGGAAAGACTGGAGACAGCATCAGTGGGCGTTGTAGCTACAAATCCGGAACTAGACAGGCGCTTCCTCATTCTACACTCGCTTGGTGTCTGGGGCTGCATGGTAATATCTGTTCTATCTGTTTTCGTCTTTCTGATCATAGGGTTTCTAGTTCTCCTATGGGCTGGTAAATTTTCCAACATTAAAGATGCAACTGTATTTCGGCGGAAGATCATACCCACAAATTAAGCCTCACGATCCGTCACACTGTCTTCTCTCTTGTTATGGGCAATATCAGCAACCCAAGCAGCAATTCGCACATATCTAGTGGTCGACTTACAGATAGAGCGGCGCTATACACCGGTGACCAAGACGACTGAGCTACCGTTTGCGAGGAATATCAATGACGGCTTTCTAAAGCTGCCGAAGATTTCAGTTCCTAATCAATCGTAGGACACTCGCCATGGATACTCGTGGACATTCGTATTGGTCGTCTTACTCTGCCCCCTTTCGCTGTTTAACTCTGATCCACTAGTCTTCTTTCTGATCTCAGCATCGTTCCTTTCACCAAAGAGTCCAAACTTGGTCAATCCACTATGATACTATCCTGGAATACTATTAGCGAGATGTATAAAGTGTTGGATACAGATGAGATAAATGGTCTCTACTCAACATTAGGTGAGAACCCAACGGCTGATCATCGCGACTCTCAATGGGTATCGAGTCTTGGATACTGGTCTTGATAACCGTGCTTTTCTGACTTTCAAAGTGACCTATCATGAAAACATAAGGTCCATCAATGGCCAGACCGTCGCACTGGCTCCTAGAGTCTCTCACACCTAGTATCGATTGGTGCAACTCTGGCCGTTTAGCAGCTGGGTGGCCTGTCTACCTGTCGGTCACCACTGGGTTGGCATAGAGTCGTCAACTGAATGGCTTACATAGTTGTGCCTCATAAGGGAGGAAACGGAGTGGAATATAAGTCATGAATCTTGTGACCCGAGGTACTCCTGGCCTGATATATTTATCGCGGGCATGGTAAAGCGGAAACATCTGGCAGAGATGCATCAGCGCATAACTGAGCTTCCCCTTGGACACATCAAGCATATACTTAGATAGGGGTAATTGGAAGTCATCAGCATATCACTTCCTTCACACTACGTCGTGTTCCATTTTGCTCATTATGAGCTTGGCGGTAGTTGGCCATCTCGAAGGTGATAGCACAGACCCAATAGGCATGAAGTGAGAGTTGAAGTCAAGCACATGGCACACCCGAGAAGCGCAAGGATCCGTGATTATTTTGTTAACAATGAGAAACTACGGGAGAGAACTCTTTTATTTGCGGATGATACAGTACACACAAGCGTGCTGAATCGATTGATTATACTAGACAAGTGATTTAGATTAGATGACGGCAAAACAGATACTCGCTACATGAGAACGTTGCTTTGCAGTAATTTTATAGCTCTTTGAAAGACTCCCAGCGTTAGTTGTCCAGCAGAAGGCGCCAAAGTCTATACCTTCTAGCCGACATCGGGATATTCTATTTGTGTGACGTACCAATGTCTCGGAGCGAATTTACGTTAATTTCGAATATGCTTGTAACATACCGTAGTTGTGTGTGGTGATCATAGGCCTATATCCCATGGGTCAGATATAGCTGATGGAGGGTGGTCTGGTATGCAGTATCATAATGATCCTCAGGCTGTGCTCTGTGTTCCTTCTTGTGTATCCATAAGCTTTTATGTGTCAGCATTGATGCCTCCTGACAGCAGGCAATGCATATTCTGACTATGGTGAACTGCTTATCTTTGACCATCACCTGATCTAGTAACAACAGTTCATACTCATAAAGAATGGCAACGGAATTGAAAGTTCCATGATATAGAATTCTTGTAGGAGCAGTCATACCACAGGCTATACCTGGCACTCAATATATATATATATTCATTTCTTGTAGTCGATACTTGTCGTGGACTTCCTCCAGGCTAAGAATACCTAAGTAACATGCACAATGCCACGGAACACTAATGAAGCAATGACTAAGGACAGTTAAGCCGATATGAAGCGTATGCGAGGGCTTGTGACCCTTTCAGTGGCAAGTCGAAGACGTTATAAGCCATATGACTGAAGAGAAAAATGATAGATTAGGGGATCTGGGTGCAGTGGTTACGGAGAATTGGAGGTGAATGCTGATCTTGGCCATACTCACATTGCTACATCGGAACTGTAACTGCTACCGCTGCAGGAGAGCTCATGTCGTTATAGGTTTCCAGTCTGTAAGAAACAGTGGAATGAATATGCTTGATGCATTAAGGGGACATTGTCACATCATGTATCGCTCCCCAGTAGCATATGGACCGCTACTTCACACCACACAAAACGTTTCTGCTCTTATGATGTTGGTCAACCATCTCATTCGACCCGTACTCCTCCCAGATACTACATACTGCAACTGTCTAACCTGCAGAAGTACATAATCTAGATTGCAAAATGTTACCATTTTCGTGTAGAAAGTAACGCTTCGGTTCCTTTTACTCAAGCCTTTCGCCTTGAAGCATACATACTATATATATGTTTAGTCACCTACTGTCTTTTCGATTATCGAAGTAATATTCCATTGAGAACATCACTCCTCTAACTCACTTCATTCTAGTAGAACTTATGGCCACGGTAAGCTCGCCTGCGGCAAATCAGTCATCAGTGGCTAGAGCACCTGTAAAGGATAGTGCCTATGTGGAAGTCTCCCAACCGGTACCAGGTCAGGATAAGGAGATCAACTTCTTCCCACATCTTCCACAATACTCCAATCCCACGACCGGACTGCTATCCAAGCTCCCTTCCTCATGTATCCCATACGCACAGCTCATGCGTATCGACCGCCCCGGCGGTTTCTATGCCTTCTACTTCCCCTATCTTATCGGGATAATGTATACAGCCTGCATCACTTCGACAACCCCTGAGCCTCTTGAGCTCTTACGTCTA
Source organism: Whalleya microplaca (assembly GCA_022497155.1). Classification (NCBI taxonomy): domain Eukaryota; kingdom Fungi; phylum Ascomycota; class Sordariomycetes; order Xylariales; family Xylariaceae; genus Whalleya; species Whalleya microplaca. The sequence continues at coordinate 20,151 of MU385788.1, forward strand.
GCCGCTATCCTCCTCCCATTCAACGTGCTCCTTCGAGGAGCCGCTTGCACGTGGAATGACAACGTCGATCAAAGCTTCGACCGGCGCGTCGAGCGCTGTCGCCATCGACCCATTGCGCGCGGCGCCGTCTCTACCACGCAGGCTCACCTTTTCACGTTGGCTCAGCTAGCAATCGGGTATCCGATACTGACCCTCTTCCCTGAGCCCTGCACGCTGCATATGCTAATCGCCGTGGTACTTTTCTTTATCTATGCGCTCATGAAACGCATCACGTACTACCCGCAGGTCATCCTCGGTTTCCCCTTCGCCTGGGCCATCTTCTTCTGCGTCGCTGCCCTGGGGATGGAGCCCTTCGGAAACCACGTTATGGCCACACTGGCGCTCTTTGGCGCGAATGTCCTGTGGACCGTCACGTACGACACTATCTACGCGCACCAGGACGTCGCGGACGATGAGAAGGCCGGAGTCAAGGGTATGGCGTTGCGGTTCAGGAACAGCACCAAGCTCCTAGCGAGCTTCTTGTCCGTCTGCCAGGTTGTGCTCCTTGCGATGTGCGGACGATGGGCGGAATTCGGCACCGTGTACTTCGTCGGCACAGTGGGAGGCGTTGCGGTCACTATGGCGTATTACATTTACGACGTGGATTTGAAGCGGCCGGAGAGCTGTGGCGCTTGGTTCCACGATCAGTTCTGGATCGTGGGGGCCGGATTCATGGCTGGACTCACGGGCGAGTATGTCATGAGACTGATGACGTAAGGTTAGACGGTTTAGATGGAAAGAGAATGCGTGGTGTGACTGGGGAGTCCTCGGTTACGTCCTTTCACCGGTAGATGTCCTGTAGAATATGCAGCTCGTAAATTAACGTACTTGCATACATATCCGTGGTCACTACTCCGTACCATACTAGCACTTCAAATGGAAGTTGAGACGTTGATGCTTTTGCATAGATATCAGAGCGCATCATACATCGATAATAATGTTACATAGCAAAGATCCGAGCCATCCGTTAAGAGGCTTATGCTCTGATTAGAGTGATACTCTTACCTCACTTTGTACGTGCATAAAGTAATCTGCATCAGTTTTGATAAGCGGACAGTTATGTAGATATAAGACCCCAGAATACTGTAATCCTTCTTTACCTGACCATTCGCGACAGATCCAATCAACACACAGAATAGATACATCGTATACGATGTACAGGGCTGATAGGAGCTCCTCTCAGGCTCTTATTGGCACAATTATATATTAAACTGCCATTCCTGCAACCCGTTGGATCGGGCCTATGCCGGCATTGCTTGTTGTTCGCTGCTGTGCAACACAGAATATTGCACAAGTCGTAGGGCATAGTAGGGTAACCTGAAATCCTGCCGCGAATCCTCCCGCACTTGCATGACCTGAAATCTATCTTAAACTGGCTGGCAAGCAACATTCCTCTCTATATGCGTTTTAATGCATATAGTATTTTGTTTGGTTTCGATTTGAGGGAGGATGAACTTGAGCATTGATGCCAGATCAAGGCAGTGAGCATATTGAGCGACAGCTTGAGAGGGTAACTTGTATCATCATATAATAATTTAAAAACTTGAGAAGAGTCTAATTACATAGAGATCCCCCTGCATGTATATTACTGTATGAAGGTCGCCTGCCCCCTGCCTCTACCCACGAGAACTCCTTCGTCACGCTGATCCCGTTGCCATTACTCCCGGGCTCATCCCTTGCCGGGAAGCCTACGACTTCACATGAGGCTACACTCTCTTCAACATCATGTAAGGGTATGAAGTCGTTGGTGCCAGAAACAAGACCGCGACCGTCGCCGCCCCAAACACCAGCATCGCCACGCCGCTTCGACTGGATGCCCTTAGAGGGCGCCGTACCGTTGCCGGATCTATTGCGTAGCGAGCCGACCCCGGGTACGAGGCCCACAATAAAAGGCCAAAGTGAAGGCATGCAGGCGCAGATGAAAATGACACCAGGTTCGGCGATGGTCCAGGACATAAGTGGAATAGAGACCCAAGTGGTGTCGGAGAAGGCGTCGAGCGAGAAGAAAAGCGATATGCGGATGAACGAGGCAACGCAGCCACTACAGGCAAGCAAGAAGACGCCGGTCAATGCAATCTTCTTGCGCGTTGCAATTTTCAGTCTCCAGATCATGGGTGCCGGTACAATTATCATGGCCACGTCGTGGATGACATTCGGCACACTCACCCAGCGGTAGTAAGCGAGCTGATCGATACAAGTGCCGGCGATTGTCTTGTCCCATTGGAATGCAATCGGTCTGCATTGGAAAATCCCAAGAAACATCTCGGTAATCCCCCATACCCAGATGTACGCAATCAAAGCGTAAGTTCCCAAGCGGAACCAGCGGTAGACAGAGAATATCCGCAGATAGAGGAGCAAAATGGATGTCTTCTCAAGTGGGAATATCAGCCCGTATAGGATCTCTGTTACGAAGAGTGTCTGTGCCCATATTACTGTTGATTCTGGCTCGAATTCCTTCACCCAGGCCGTGTGTCTTCCGACGTTTCCCAGCCTTACACCTGAGGCGTCGTTGTTAGCAATATTACTAGGCGTGAGGGAGATACTGTGTAATTACTGCATATTATATTGGCGATGAGGCCCATCATTAAAAACCACGCGGGAATCATCAGCCAGTCGTCGAGATGAATAGGCCTGTGCCGTATCCGATGTGAAGCAAATCGTAGGGCAAGAAAAACCGTGCATAACACGGCGAAGACGATGCTACAGTCGATGACGCTGTCACCGCCATAGGCAAAGAGACCGCCGTCCAGCGTGGACGGGTCAGTATCCTCGGCACTAGACATTCTGGCAGTCGTCCCCAAATACTGCAATCGTCTACGTTAGGTAAGAAGACACCTGCAGCCACTCTACCAGTTTCTAGCGAACGCCACGCAGAAAGGAAGACCAGAGGTATAAGACGTCCATAGAGAATGCTTAATAAAAGGCATTAGTAGAAGGGGAGAGCAAGAAGAAACGCAACCTCTACATAGTAGGTATGGCTTGTCGACCTCCTGCTTTTTCCTGTGTTCCCGTTGCAATGTAGGGAAGCATGGAAGGATTCGTCTTCGATGACCGTTTCGCTTTAGCAGACGGGATGGGGGCGAAGAACCCCCGGAACAAATGGAAAACCAGACCGGTATTTGCTAAGCTATTACCACGCACACCTCTCATATATTTAATCCCGCGCGCCGATGATCACTCATCCCGGAAGTTGTCTCAGAGTGGTCGCCGCGATGCTGCGGTGCGACCATCATAATGTCTCATTGGAGGAAGTACTGGTCGTACTGGTGGCAAGGTCTTAGGAGGACGGTGTATATGTACTACCGTATCAATCAATCCTTCAGCCATATTCTAAAACAGGTTATAAGTTTCGAAGTCAAATGGCACCTAGGACGAATATTGCATGAACTCTATAAGGCAAATCATGCATATAACCCGTCTATTCTTGAGACTGTATCTAGGAGTGTAGATGGCATCTAAGCTAGATCAGCTCCATACGTCGGCCCGTCCCGTTCGATAGTTCCGTGGGCTTATACGCCATAATGCATAGTTAGCGACCCCAACAGCGATCTTGGGGTTGGAGGGTGGGTACTGTGAATAAACCCCACGAAGGTTGCCACGAGTCATAATTTGCTGTGCTGTCAACGAAGGACTTCTGATATCATGGTTCAAAATATAGACGGGTATGTATGATAGATCCACCTGCACAACGAAATGTTCCCAGAATTTCTATATTTAAGTAGAATATAGATGTAATGAATCCTCTGTACCTCCTATAGTGGGGCTTATTATTGACCATTCATATGTATAATACATCTTCAAGTTTTCTTCAAGTTTTATCTATTTGATCGGAAACTTAGATGTCATTTCTGTAATTCAACTTAAATTCAAAGTGTAATAAGATCGAATGTGTGATGAGGCGCTTAGGGCGATACTTAGAGGTAGGGATGGCGGTATGTCAGCGCGCACAAACAGCCTTGTTTTTTGTAAACTTTTTCGTACGTGGTACAATGTGTGACTCAGAATTCTTATCTAATGGGAGTAAGAGGGGCAACTTAAGGTGCTTACATAGCTTCACTGTTGAGCACTCTGATGCTTCATATATATTGTAACACCATAACGAGAAACTACCATCTCTATCATTCCGATAGATGAGGCGGCGTTGATAGACAAGACCCGAGGGAACGGATAAACCCAGACTTTGAGCAACATAACTTTACCTTGAAAGGTTCAATCCATACATTCCGTATAGTTACTATCAATGGTACTTAAGCTGTGCCACACTTAGTCGCGCTCTGTGTTTGCCCCGGGCGTTGGCGCTTACATATACTTATCTTACTGTGAACACCGCCATACTTCGTCAAACAGTACTTTTCTTAAAGTTTGGTTTGATTTCTACCTTCACCCCAATAAATAATTACTTGTCTATCTACTCCTGGGCCATCTTCTTCCTCTGGACCGTTGAACCAAAATGGCACAAACACCACCTGCCAACGTTGGCGAGCGATTATTACCATCACTCGTGGATGAGATTGCACACTCCGATCCATGCCGAATATTCTATTCTGTAGCAAAGACGAATGACCCTTCAGATGGCTTCCTAGATATCACTGCGAAGACCTTTGCGCAGGCTGTGGATCGTTGCTCGTGGTATATAGAAAAGAATCTGGGACGAGGTCAGGGCTTCCCAACGCTTACATACTTGGGACCTCAAGATGTAGTTTACGGAATATTGGTGCTTGCTTGCATCAAGACTGGATACAAGCTCCTTCTAAATTCTCCCCGGAACACACTCGAAGCGCACCTGTCTCTGTTTGAGAAGATGGACTGCAATACCTTCTTGCTTCCTCTCAATTTTCCCTTGCCAGTCGTCAAGCAGATTCTGGCTGCAAGACAGATGCGCGTCTTGGAAATCCCCGGAATGCAGGATTGGGTCGAGGACGGGCCGTCAGAACCATATCCATATACTAAGACATACGCGGAAGCGCAACACGAACCATTCGCTGTTATGCATACGTCTGGTTCGACTGGCATACCAAAACCGGTCGTTCAAACTCACGGAACCTATTCAACGTTAGATCAATTTACCCTTTTGCCCTCGCTAGGGTACAAGCCCACCCATCCTACAATGTGTGCAGGCACGCGAATATACCTAGGTTTCCCCCTATTTCACACAGGTGGAATGGGAATGCTTCTCCCGGCGTCTATATACATCAACTTTACAGTAGTTTTAGGCTCGTATCCACCTTCTGCGGATATCGTCAATAGCATCCACGTTCACGGCAATGTGGAATCTAGCTGCGTCGCTCCAATGATATTGGTCGACCTTGTCAAGGACCCGGAATATCTGGAGAATCTTGGTCGACTAAAGTTTATTACCTTCGGGGGAGGGCCTTTACCCCAAGCGACAGGGGATCTGATTAGTACCAAGACCAGACTAGTCAACTGCGTTGGTTCAACAGAGTGTGGAGTTCTTCCTAATCAACAATGTGATCCGGAAGACTGGGCCTACTTGAGCATGAGCCCAGTGCTGGGAGTAGAGTATCGTTATGTCTCAGAAGACATATATGAACAATTCATCGTACGCAATCCAAAGCTTGAACGTTATCAGGGAGTTTTCAGAACCTTCCCGGAGTTGAACGAATGGCCTATGAAAGATCTGTATTCGAAGCATCCTACCAAGGAAAACGTTTGGTTGTATAGAGGGCGGGCCGACGATATCATCGTCTTCTCTACGGGCGAGAAGTTGAACCCTATTGGCATGGAGAGCATCATCAATGCAAATCCTGTTGTCACCGCAGCACTCGTCACTGGTCTTGGTCGTTTCCAATCAAGCCTATTGGTTGAGGCCGATAATTCGCCCACGAACGAAACGGAAAAGCAAAAGCTGTTGGATGTTATTTGGCCATCTGTGCAGGCGGCGAACAGAGAGAGCCCTTCTCATGGGCGGATCCACCGTAATATGATCATCTTTACCTCCCCAGACAAGCCTATGCTTAGAGCTGGCAAAGGCACTGTCCAACGCAAGAGCTCTGTGGATTTGTACGCAACAGAGCTTGAAGCCTTATACCAAGCAAATGAGATACTCGTCAACCGTCCCGCCAATAACGTAAACGACAATACGTGCGGCCATCAGAGTGTACAAGACACCATCAAGCGGATCGTTGCCACGTGTACAGACATCGATGTCGATGGGCTTCTCCCCGATGCTAATCTCTTCGAACTGGGGCTTGATTCCTTACAAGTGACGGCTATAACTAGAGAAATCAATAACTTTTTATCAGCCCGTGAAAGGCTACAGTCGTTCAATATTCGGAGCGTGTATTCGAACCCCAGTCTCGCCGCTCTCAACGCTGTTGTATCCATTTTCGCGGAGGGGAAAACTCCCGCACAGAGCACAGAGACCCACGAGCAGAAACTGCAGAGCATTTACGACATGTACACGGCAAACATGCCTATTTCTGCGAGAAGACCATCCCCGAAACCTTCGAATGACTTCGTCGTTTTGTTGACCGGTTCCACCGGCTCTCTTGGCTCATATATCCTCGATTCCTTAATTAGCGAACCCCGTGTCTCTAAGATCTACTGCCTCAACCGAGGTCGCAGAAGCCTCGAGCGCCAACAAGACTCTCAAGCTGAGAAAGGCCTTCAAGAACTTACGAATAAGGTGGAATGTTGGGATACGGATATAACAAAACCGTATTTCGGTCTCCCGATGGAGGACTACAAGACGCTTCTGCACGAAGTCACCACCGTCATTCACAACGCCTGGCGGGTAGACTTCAACCTGTCCGTCGACTCATTTTCCGGCCATATCAGCGTCACTTGGAAATTCACCGACTTCTCGGCGCACTCCAGATTCAACGCCCAGCTCTTCTTCATCTCCAGCCTTGGCGCCGTCAGTGGGCGGTCGGGCGAGGTCCCCGAGCAGGTCTACGATTCCTGGTGCACCCCAGAACAAATCGGATACGGAGAATCCAAGTTCGTCTCAGAGCGTCTGCTCCACACGGCTGCCAGAGAGGCCGACATCCCTACCGTCATCTGCCGCGTCGGCCAAGTGGCTGGCCCGACCAAGGAGGCTGGCATGTGGCCTAAGCAGGAGTGGCTGCCGAGCCTGATCGCGAGCTCAAAGTACTTAGGCAAGCTGCCGGCCACCCTGGGCCCGTCCGAGACGGTGGACTGGATCCCGGTGGATATGCTCGGCAAAAGTATCGTTGAGCTTGCAATGAACTGTTCGACTATACGGAATATCGGTGCTACAATCTACCATGCAGTGAACCCGCAGCGCACTGAGTGGGCGAAACTACTACCTACTGTTCGGCGATGCCTTGACCCTAAAAAAAAGATCGAGACAGTCCCACTCGAAGCATGGGTGGATGCACTGCGCAAGAGCGCGTCCAAGACTGAAGATGTGGCACAAAACCCAGCTATCAAGCTTCTTGACTTCTTTGAAAGCATGCTTGACAAGAATGAGGAGCCGACTCTGTTAGAGACCAAGAAGACCCTCGGCAAGTCGCAGACATTGGCAAAATTGGAACCGATAAGTGAGAAACTGATGGAGAACTGGATGAAGCAATGGGCATTCTGAGTCATACATCGGCAGTTGTATCTTCAGGCTCGCTCAGTCATCTCTCATGAATCTATTTTGTTTGTAGGTGCCTCAAGGTTTCGGCCTTGTCTTCAGCCTTAGGCACCTACAAAGTATGACAAGGGTAAACGTGGATCGGATTACGGTTTCTAAGGCGCATGGAGGACAGGCATATTTGGGCTTTCGGTATACCTACTTGGACAACGATACATCAGTTTCTTTGTTCCACCCGTAAACATTCCCGAGAGGGTTTGAGGCTTATACATACGCTGATAAAATGCTGGCGGTGTGTAGAAACATTCATTGGATGATGCAATGGCGTCAGCCACAGGACTTCGGGTAGACAGTAAACATAGCTGACATAGTTGGCAAGGTTGGGATGACAACTAATAGTCGGTACGCTGATATGAACAGCCGCAGGGCAAACAACCTTCCCCATATGCGCGTCTGCCCCGATTCTTTTGCCGTATTCAGTAAAGATGGCGCGAGCTGGCTCCAGCGCACCAACCCGAATGCTTGTTCCAATGACATGCTGACATGGGGACAAGGGCAACCTCCCCGCTTTGGCTCTATGATTACATCGTGCAATCTAATAACGCGAACGAGCCTGTCATCAAGGAATACTTACTAGATTAGATATCGGAGGATCCGGAATGTCAGATTGTTCTGTGAAGTTTTGTGATCTCTCTGTCCTGTTTCTCTATTCCTTCTACTTAGTGCAGATCTGTGCAGTAATATCAATATGAATTTGAAGTCGTTTGGCCTTTTGGCCACCGTATTTCAGGCCACTCAAGGTTTACAGTTAAAACGTGATACTGACACGCCTCGGGACCAGCTTCAGTATGATGCTCATTACTTTAAACAGAAGATCAATCATTTCCCTGGGTCTGAGAAATACTCCAATCCTACGCTCGGCAATGGCACGTTCAGCCAGCGGTATTACTTTGACAGCTCTTACTATAAGCCTGGTGAGTAGTCGCAAGAACTCAAATTCATGTGAAGGTGCTGATGTTCGAGCAGGAGGACCCGTGTACCTGTACATCGGAGGGGAGACAAGTGGTCCCAGCAGATTCTCCAACCTGCAGACGGGCATCATCCAGATTCTCATGGAAGCAACCAATGGCCTAGGTGTCATCCTCGAGAACCGCTATTACGGGGAGAGCTACCCATTTGCCACCAGCACCACTGACGAGCTGCTCTATCTTACCACGGACCAGACCATAGCGGATAATGCGTACTTTGCCCAGAATGCTGTGTTTCCAGGGATCAACAGCACCCTCACGGCGCCTGGGACACCTTGGATACTGTACGGTGGTAGCTTGGCTGGGGCGCAGACAGCCTTTTCGATCAAGAAGTACGGAGATGTTCTCTATGGAGGCATAGCCTCTTCCGCCCCTGTTGAGGTGTACGTGGGTTATCCCGAGTGGTATAACCCTATCCAGAAATACGCACCCCAGGATTGTGTCACGCGTATCAATAATATTATTGACAAATTCGACTCGCTTATTGCTTCCAATAATACTAGAGCGGTTAACGAGTTTAAGGCACTCTTTGGCCTTGAAGCTTTGACGGACGACCGAGATTTTGCGGCGGCGATCGCGGTGAGTTTACGTCCCTTCTTGATCAAGTCGTCTGTCGGCAAGGCAGCAACCAGAGGGGCACCGGTACTTTGTTCTTCATGTGATGCTAACAATAGGCCAAGGACCCTATCGGCAACCCTGGATTCTATCACTCCAATACGTGGCAAGAGTTGAACTGGAACTCGACCTATGGGTCAAGGGATTTCTTCTACTTCTGTGGAAATGTCTCCGATATTGATGCACCACTTGAGATCACTATATTGGATTATGCATTGGCTAACTATACCAATGGCGAACCCTGGATGTAAGATAAATTCTTCCGCTATTTCTCTGCATTAACCTGGAGTTGTTGTGACCTTTCAGAGAGCACACGATCGAACTCAATACATGCAGTTGATCTCAATATCGAGATTTTCTCCTAACCAATCAAAAACTAACGTATTACTCATAAAGTGGTCTTGGTAACTACGCCAATTACATCAAGACATACACGTTGCCTCTCTGTGCTTCAGGAGATTACAACAGCAATGGTGACTGCTTCGTGAGTGAACTCCCAACAACAATGCATAGCTGCCATACTTGGCATTGGGCATGTCTAAATCACAAGCCACTTGTCACTGACTCACTGGGACACAGGGAACACAGAATGAATCATATTGGGCTAGTATTGAGAACAGTGTAACTCGCTCATACGTCTACACAAGCTGCACGGAACAGGTGAGAATATTCTAGTAACACGCTACACTAAGCCTTGTGCTAATCCATGCTCTCAAAGGGCGCATACATCGACGCTCCCAAAGAAGGCCCAAGTCTGTTGTCTCGCGTCGTGGACACCAGTTATGAACAGCAATGGTGCACATGGGCCTTCCCCGACGGAAAGTACAACTCGGTCCCGTCTAGTCCGGACCTGGAGGTGTACCGGAGCTTCGGAGGCTTCAACTTCACCGCCGACAGACTAGCCTTCATCGACGGCGACCAGGATGTCTGGAACGATCTGTGCTACCACTCGAACTTCGCGCCGCCGAGGACGGAGTCGTCGGACCTGCATCCCGAGTTGCTGATCACGGGAGCGGGACACCACTGGGATTCCTCTGGCATATTGGATGTTGAAGCTGAGCCGCAGTTCATCAGGGAGGCTCATAAGTGGGAGATAAGAACCGTGAAGAAGTGGCTTAGGGACTTTGATACTTGGAAAAGGTCGAAACGTGCATAGTCACCCTTCAGAAGGGAACTTCTTTGAAGAATCGTTAGTGGCCTGCTAAAGGCAGTGCCTTAACTTATTATACAAGTTAACTTTTCTCTCGTGCTTTCTTGGCACCAAGTGCGTCGTCTCTGATAGCCATCCTTAGTGACGAGTTTCTCTTATGGGGATTATGTTCCTATGTTATTTCTCATAATACTATGTCCTGCTAGCCACGAACCCTATTCCTTATCATCTATGTTTGTGGATAAGTTGGGTGCGAGAGTCCTTGTAGCCTAGCCCTCTACTTACTCCAAGTATACCATCAAGAGCTGAAAGGCGCTTTTAGAGATCTTTGCCCAGTACGAGCGAATTGATTAGAATAGCAGTAGACCTCATCTAAGAAAGCGAGATTCTGTGCGCTTGAAAAAATACGAAGCCTTCCCAAAGGCGTCAGCCTCCTCCTCTAGGACCATTCTAAACCTCTCTTTCACTCTGGCCAAGGCATTTTCCCGCCATTCCGTTACGTAGGCGACGATATCCTCGATGCTCCCTGTGAGAAGAAGGTTTCTCTCTCGAATAACAAGAGGGTCATCCCACTTTGCGCGACAGACCAAAGCGTTCGAAAGGTTCCCAAGGCCATCGAGGGGCAATGCTGCTGGGAACCTAGAGGGCGGACCATCAGAGTAGTTTTTACTTTTCCATCGGCGAAAAGCGTTCCGCGGTATCGTCAGGGCAATATGGGAGTCGGCCAGATCCCGCCACTCGCCAAACCAGGGGGCCTCCAATGTGGACATGTCATCCTCGAGTCTAATAAATTGAGGCGCCATGGTCCTTCGCCTTGGTTTCGTGCTGGGATTATCTCCATACGGCACTGTTGCCATGGTAAGTCTCGCCTCCCCTTTCTTGCAGCCGGCGGGAATCCACTCGCAACCAAATTTCGACTGGTCGTCCTCAGTGTAATGAGTGTCGGTCATCTTGTAAGGGAATTTGGCGAGGTCGTTGAGATCACGCGATCTGAGATCGTTCCACCAAGCTGCATAATGGTGATGCATTCCGCGTAGTACCATTGAACTGTCTTTGTTCTCCTCGTCCAGTGATACGGATCCCACAAGCATATTCACTCCTATGTTCCAAGCCACACCGCGATACAGGTCTATGTCAAGCTTCTTGTACGAGCTATCCTCTCCTTTAATAGAATATCTGGTGTGCTGAGGACATGAGACTAGCCTCCAATGTCGATCTGGACGTAAAGCACAATGCAACATCCAGTACACTGGATCTTGCCTCATCAATTGCTGACATAGCGAATGCAGCTGACCATATGTCCATCCCGGATCTGATTTTCTGCTTTCATCAGACAGATGGTAGCGGTACATATTGAACTCGATGTCGATCATACGGCATAATTCCTCGTCCTCCATCCACCAAGTGAACACAGGTACATTCACTGAGCCACATGTTTCGAATGTAGTTTCAATGTCGAGGTGTGAGCAGCCCAATAGCGTTTCAACATTCCGAAGCACGAGCTCGGGGTCAAATTCGAACGCCGCGACTGGCTGGGGTGCATACTTGTAAACCCCGAGTTGATCGTGAGGGTGGCTTGGCCGGGATTCCTGTCGAAACCAATGGTAGGTATCTTTATCGGTCTTCAGCTTGGAAATCATGGCTTTATTTTCGCGGATCTTCCAAAGTCGTGAGAGGGTCTCGGAGCGTGACAGCAGATGTATCTTCAGACCAATCATAGAGCCCATCTTCCGCGCGTGTTGGTAGCAGACGTACCGAAACTTGGACATGGCCTCGAGATGCTCCAGCTGCTCTTCGATAAGAACGCCTTTGGCATTTCCAAGTTTCTCAATCCAGGAGTCGGGAACGTCAAGGCTGCAACCGCACATTTTCCTCCCGGGAAGAGCTTGTCGCACGTCGTCGTCTTCGTCGCTGCTGATATCGCTTTCGGGTTGGTAGCTAGCTGTCTCCCATAAATCTGATGACTCTGCCTTCGTCGAACTCGAAGTAGTTTCTCCGCTTGTCGACATGGCGTCTAATTCTCTGTGACCATCTGATTCGCCTACGGAAGCTCTGTCCGAACCTTCACCCCTTATACTAGCATTTTGACTAAGTCTCGAACCTCGACGTGAGATGTCATCGCCTTCGACTGCGCCATCACCCGGAAACTTATTATCGCCCATAGAAACGTCGCCGACACCTGTAAGATTGACCGCGCCACCATCAGAACCACTCAACGATGCCTCCCCCGCCGCCACAGACTCAATAATCCCAAAAGGGCCCATGCGCATCCCATTCTTCTTCAACCACTTCTCCGGGACCGGCGTCGTGAAATCCAACGGCTTGCGGCGACAGTCGCCCCTCGTAGCGCAGACGAGATCGATTGTCGTGACATAGGTATTCAATCGGTTGCCCCTGGCGCGATAGCTCAGCCTTGCCTGCACAGCGGCATTGACCCTGCGCGCGGCCTCGTCCCAAGCATGGAAGCGGCGGGAGAAGGTGCGCAGGGCGTCGAGGAAGGACTTGGAGCCGTGCAGGTGGGGCGGGAGGGCGTCGACCCAGGCGCCGGCTCGGGGCTCGTGGGCCCAGTTGCCGGCGATGGTGCGGCGGGCCTCGTCGCGGCGGTTGCGCTGGGCGCGGCGCTCGCGCGCGAAGGAGAGTTCGTCCTGGAAGTGCTGCTCGAACTCCTCTGAGTTGAGGACAGATTTGTAGGCTGCGTCGGATTCCACGTAGAGCATGTACTGCTCGAAGGCGTCCGCGTAGTTCGTCACCTTGGCAAACGCCTCGCGCGCGATGAGTTCTTGTGCGTGGAAGCGCGCGGAGGCGAGCGGGATCGCGCGCAGGTAGGAGATCGCCTCTGGGAGGGAGGGGAAGGTGAGGCCCTCTGGCTTGGGATTTCGGGAGTCCGCCATGGTTGCGGATGGGTTTGGGTCAGGACAGTTCGGTTGAAAGAGGGAAGGCAGTGGTAAGGTGGGAGATTGCTGGTGAATGGGATTATCACCTGGGTGACTCGAGGGACAAAGGATGTCCCCGAACAATAACATAGAATCCTTTTTGTTGAAAACGGCATATGCCCTGTCTCAGATTTACATCAAAGAAACGGCTATATGTATTCTTTATTTTATCTACAATTCATAGAGGGACTTCCTACTGCTCCAATGGCGTGAACGTCTGTATCATGCTATAGCCACAACCCCTGAGCTCAAAATAATATATGTTGATATCACCAGTCACGATTATTTCTTATCGATTATCTCCAAGATATCATGAAATTCTGAATAGCGCTTTCCTCAATTATTAATAATTAGCGGTTCCTTCGTGTTAGTTCTTCGAGGGAAGAAAACGATAAGCAATCCGTCTATGTGAGCGTTGAGGCAAGCGGACTTATGAGCACCAACTAGGAGCTGGTCAATTCATAACCAGTCTGCAAGTCTACTTGGGGCTCCTTCTGCAACAATGATTTAAGATAGTATTATCTAAAGACTCGTAGTCTTTCAGGAGATAGCTTAGTTATGCTCTTGAATATGATCATGAGCATATGTTTGCTTATTAGCAATCCGACATTGTATTTTGCAAATACGGCTAAACATTAGAAATACTTAACTTATACCTTCTATAAATTGCAACGAATGCATTACTTATGAGAGCTTCTTAACATCAACAACTATGCAATGTCGTAACTTCTCTACTTAGTATCGGGATGACTTCCTGAACACCGAGATATATGTAAGGCGTTGTAGAAATTTGGTAGTTCGATCCGGATACGAAGACGGAGAAAAGGGTTTAATCTCATACAAAATCATATCCAAAGATATTGTATCTGATATCAAAGCCAGATGCCCAGGTCGAATGTGTGTTGCTCACTGTATTTGTCATCATGACTTGAATAGGAGGTACGTACTGGGAAGGATGCAGGGCCTCAACATTTGATCTATCAGAAAAATCAACTTTATTGAGGTGTTTCCAGCACATCTAGGACTCTGCGAATAGGGGTAAAAGCGAACTAACACCGTGGGCAGACGTCTGATACGTGAGGTAGCCGCCAGCTGCATTTTGGACGCTATATAACAAACACTAAGTGCCAAGTCTGCACAACGGGTTCATGGCCTAATGGTAAGGCGTCAGATTTCGGTCATACCTTAATGAATACTCTGAAGATTGCAGGTTCGATCCCTGCTGAGCTCGCTTTTTGCCAATTAATTCTTCAGGAATTAGGTGCATGCTCTTTAGATGCTCTTTCCCGATTCAGGGACGGCTGACTTCGGAGTCATTTATTTTTGTATTTCACAAACGCACTTTACGAAAATGACCATTTTCAATTCTGTGCCTTCCTCGCTACCGTGACTGTGCATACCTTACGTTATATGCCTGTACATATGTACATGTATCTTATCTTTTGGTCGGGACCCCGCTATGCGTAATTATTAGTGTAATTCCCTACTACATACATAATAGGCGAGTGGCCGAGATCGGTCTGCGTCGTTTTCACCGCTCCAGGGACCAATGGTGACGGATTCAAAATTACTTGCAGCGTGTCTCACCGGAATCGTCCATCCCCCATCATACAGGCTGGGAGCACCGGCTGTCCATTCCTTTTACCCCTACCCTACCCTGCTACCCCAACTAGTTCAGGTTGGTGGTCTATAGTGGTCTATCGTCTCCGTGGGCGCCACCTCTGAGCACTTGCGACTAAAAGTCTACCTACCATGTCTTCTTCCCTGCCGGGGAAGCGAGAGCTGCCCGAGTCGCAATATGATCTAACCACCTACTGGGGCCGTGTCAAGCAGACTGCGGCGATCACAGACCCTAGGTAAACTATCCTTACCGTTGTATACTGGGCGTTCCCAGCGCATTATACTGACAATGCATTGGCAACTCGCAGAACCCTCTTCGTCGGCAAGCATGGCCTCGAGCAGGCAAAGCAGCTGGTGGTGGCGTACAAGCAGGACGAGATCGCCGACATGTCGCCCGCGCTGTGGAACGCAAAGAAGATCGTCGATTCTACGATACATCCCGGTATGGCGAACTGACTGCACCCGCCGACATCTTACCTTTCCTACCATACGCTCGAGCAATGGAGGAGCTAATCGAGGCTCGCAGACACCGGAGAGACCGTTCTCCTCCCCTTCCGCATGTCCTGCTTTGCGCTGACGAACCTCGTCGTCACGGCGGGAATGCTCACGCCTGGTCTCAAGGTACGTATGCAATGCGATCCGAAGATGGCGGCTGCTTCAGCTTGGAAGACAAGACAGTGGGCTAACTTACCAACCCGCACCACAGAACACCGGCACCGTCCTCTGGCAGATCACCAACCAGTCCGTCAACGTAGCCATCAACGCGGCGAACGCGAACAAATCGACGCCCCTCTCGTGGTCGAAGGTCGCACAATCCTACTTCCTCGCCGTCGGCGCCTCGTGCTCGGTAGCCGTAGGGCTAAACTCGCTGGTGCCGCGCCTGCGGCGCGTCTCGCCCGCCACGAAGGCCGTGCTGGGGCGTCTGGTCCCCTTTGCGGCCGTGGCGTCCGCCGGCATGCTCAACGTGTTCCTGATGCGGGGCGAGGAGATGCGCACGGGCATCGACGTGTACCCGGTGCTGTCGGAGGCGGACAAGGCGGCGCTGGCGGCGGCGGGCAAGGCCGAGGGCGAGGTCGCCAGCCTGGGCAAGAGCCGCAAGGCGGCCACGCTGGCCGTCAGCGAGACGGCGCTGTCGCGCGCGCTCAACAGCAGCCCCATCATGGTCGTGCCGCCGCTGATCCTCATGCGCCTCCAGCGCACGGAGTGGCTGCGCAAGAACCCGCGCTACACGCTGCCGGTCAACCTGACGCTGATCCTCGGCATGAGCTACCTCGCGCTGCCGTTCGCGCTCGCGGCGTTCCCGCAGAGACAGAAGATCAGCGCCGAGAGCCTCGAGGACGAGTTCCATGGCCGTGGGGGCGAGGGCGGGTTGGTCGTGTTTAATCGCGGCATTTGAGTTGGTCAGGTGTGTATATGTGTTGTATACGACGTGGATAGAGAGATGGATAGATATATCGATAGATAGATCTCGGACATGACAAAACAAAAAGATGGCATGGATCGGTCGGTGGGTTGGTCGGTCGGTCGTGGCGTTATAGCGGTAGAGAGCTTCCTTAGCTACGTATGGGAGGTAGGTAGTCGGGCTGGCTTGGCTTGGCTCGGCTGCCTACATGATGATGCTATGCCATGCAATGCATGATGAGTATGTAGGCGTTTCGAGGCTTTTGCAAGAGAGCAAGAGGCGAAACGGGAAGACTTCAAGATTCGAGTCCAAGGACCAAAGAACTATAAATGATGTCGTCATAGGTCTAGCCAACCTAGACATTTCATGTATAGGAGAAAGGAGAACGCCGTTGTTATATTACCTATGTATATACATTCACCGGCGTGAAGAAATAAAGACAGATAGACAGCATCACACCGGTGTCACACAGATCCCACCTGATTGACCGTTTCGACATGGGCCCTGCCCGGCTGCCCTGCGACGTGCTGAGAGATGGATCCGGTGAGGCGGTAAGGGCCTCGCGTTTCAGCTGCTCAGCCAGCGGTGTTGGGACTGGCTTTCTGTCTTGTCTGACTCACTCTCACTCTCACTCTCATTGCTCTGTTGCGTGAAATTGTACATGCACGCATACAGAAGACACATGAAATTAGGTACAATACATACAAATCGGCTTGTATGTGCTGTTGTTAGTTAGTTAAGCTATGTAGCTGGGGTAGATAGGACGGGCGGGAGAACCCGGTTATTATGATGTAAAACTATAACACGAGCAAGGAACTGACTACCTTAACAAATATTTTTCTCACGGCCTCATGCAAATAGGTACCAACATCGCCGGGCTTCCGGGTCTCAGCTTAGGCACTCGTTTACTTGCTCCCATGCAACTGCGAGTTCTCGGTAGATTCTAACCAGGCACATAGACGATGGACAGACATCACATCACATCACATCACCTCTTCGCTGGCGGTTTTTTTTTTTTCTTGACTTGACTTGACAACAACACCCTATGTATGTAGGCTAGGTAGGCTAGGTAGGCTAGGTAGGTTAGGTATCTGGGTATGTATGTAGATGATCGCCTCGCGCGTATCGTGTCGTGTCGTGTCGTGCCGGGGGTTACAGGGATGGGAAAGATCCGGAAGGCGGCGATGGGCTTTCCATACATATATACATATATATATCAGGTTCGAGAATCATCACATACGCATCTAGAACCAACCGTGGCCGACTAACCTAACCTAACCTAACTGCCAGCACAGTAGGTAGATAGGTACCTAGGTAGCCTGCCTAGTTTAAGTAGGTTGAGAACATTCATTTGTGTGCATGTGTTCGCGTGGAGGGGTCCCATCCATCATGGGCATGGAAAGTATGTAAGTACCTAGGTAAAAGTGTTGGAAAAAGTTGGAGGGGAGGGGAGGGGCATCGAGGTTGCACTGCAGGTTGGTTGTTGGCATTTTGATGGGCTGTCATCGATGGGCAGCAGCTGTCTGTCTTCCATCTTGTAACTGTATGGAGTTTAGGGGTATAATGTATGCACATATTGATGTGTGTAAGTAGGTAAGCTGTGCTGCTGCTCCTGTTTAGTTAGTCCCCTGCAACTTACATAGAAAAAGGTTGCTGCGGGATCGTAATTAAGTCCAGTCGTGTGTGATATGTACATATGTACGTTATGTGGTGTATGTATGGATATGTATGGATGTTGTTCACTCGACTCCATCACCGCTAGGTGCAGATGCAGGTGGTACCTGTCTTTCCGCGGCCTTGGCGTTTCCGTCCCAGCAAGCCGAAAATTGTGAATTATTAATTGCATACGTAGATAGAGAGAGAGAGGTGTTATCCTGCACGATGGCATGTATGTAAGCTCAGGGACACACAGACAGACAGACAGACAGACAGACAGACAGACGTTAAATCTATGTAGTTTATAACAGCAATACACGTTGGGGCTGACGAAAAAGAAGGGGTCTCGGGTTGTGAGTTAAGAAGGGTCTAGTGCGTGTTATGTACGGAATTGGCGCCGAATACTATGAGAATGTGAAGGCTTCGTGGTCCTCTTCGTAAAGGATTGATCGGCAAGGCTGACGAGCGGCGCTGCAGGCAGGGCAGGTTGTTGCAAGCGTGTCCTGACGTAACCTCTCACAGTATGGACGCACCAAACCTGACTGGCTTGCAGTATGTGGAAAAAAAGGGCTCGTGGACGGAGTAGGCAATATGTACGCAGTATGTGCGGTCAAGCCGGTATGGATAGGAAGGCCAATTTATCCAGGCGAAGCCGCGAATACCCAGTATGTGTGCTTCTGACTCTCTTAGAGCTACTGTATATCTCAGCGGCTGTATTGATAAAATGGATAGGTCATTGTAGTGCATGTAAGACCCTTTTCGACGGAGGTGAGAGTTGATAAGTCAGGGAACGGCCCAGAGCGGCGGACTCGGTTAAGGCTAAGTGGTTCTAGGAAAGGGGTACTGACGGATGAATGAGTTCATTCGGGCATGACTTACAGACCTCGCATGCAGGAGGGGAGAATGTTATTAGGTAAGTGACTAGTTGTTAGTCGGGTGCTACGAGTAATGAGATGCTACTCAGTCTGAGACTTGGCACCCCAAAGAACTGTCACTTGAACTATCCTGTGGTCTCAAGACTAAGGCGGCTTAGGTGACTAAGTTCTGTAGGTCTCAAAAGTTCAAGGTAAGGCAGAGTTGAAGAAGAGAGGACGGTTTCTGAGGCGCATGGCTTAACTTCTGCAGCGCTCCGGATTTCACACTTTCCACCTCAGTATTGGACGTATGTACGTACATACATATAGTGCACTTCTAGAGGCTGGTTAATGAGAGCTAAGTAGCGCTCGGAGGCCAACAAGGTCACCTAAAAAAGCAACGAGTGAGGCCTTTCAATAAGAATATGCCCTTGCAGTCCTCGGTGTGAAATCGCAGTAATTTCTTATACGTCAGGCTTGAGCAGACAATTTGAGATTGCTTGTTTGGCATTCTTTGGTTTGGCAGAGAGGAACTGAGAACCATCGACTCATTTATGCTGTCCAAAGATATGCCTTACTGATGTGTACACATGAGGATGCTGACAGCAGGTCGGTTCGGCATGCTCGAACCGTAGAACCCGGAAAGTTCCCGTGGGCTTGAACGAGGTAACCTCAGTTAAAAGTCAGAGTATAAGGGCCCTAGGTTAGGAGGGAGGCTGTAAATAGACTGCCACGCAGCCCGGCGGGGAACGACTGTGCAAAGTCCCTCACTTGAAGGCGCTGGCTCCTTTTTGCTATGCTACCCAGCCCATCGGATATACATATGTCAGTAACAAGAATTAGGTAGGTGACGATAGGAGGGCCACTCTCAAGACCGGGCCCTTGTGATGGTGGTGAGGGGAAGGCTAATACTGCGTACTGCATGCAAGTGCATAGGCGAACCCATAGCAGGCCATAGGTACCTAATAAGAGGGATAAGCGCAGTCGAGCCGAATTTCTCAAAATTTTTTTTTTCAAGTGCCAATAGCGATGTGGCAATATTTGCCGTCTGTGTCTGCGCCTCGACAGCGTATTAATACCAGAAGAGTGCTGGTGGTAGAAATTAGGGTGATGGAATTGGTCCCTGGTGGAATGTTGTATTTCTGTAGGGACCACGGCCCAGCCAACCAGCAGCAAGATCACTTTCCGAATGGAGGGGGCATTGTGGATGGACATGACAGAACCTGACTGAAGTGACGGGTCTTTTTTTCTTTTTTTTTCTTGTCTTGAAGCAAGGGCTGTCTGGCTGTGGGTGCTGCGGCGGCAAGTTCAGGAAGACAATTGCCATACATTGACACCCAATGAAGGAGAAAAAAGAGAATGCATGTACTACTCGACTTCCCAGGCCAAGAGGCTTTTACAAAATGGAGTCCTACCTATATAAAGAAGCAGATATCCCAACCCTGACAGAGAGACCGGGGAAGAGTGGGAAGAGTTATTATTCATGGATTGATTAGGTAGCAGCATTTGAAGACCGTCTACTGTCGTATTACAATCGTAATCCTATGGGAATTACGTCGTAAGCCCGTTAATAATAAACCGAGGAGTTCCTGAGTGGGGATATGAAAGATTACCAGAGATTCCTGGCTCTGACAAAAGATATGTTTTAGGAATAGGAAGTACGAAACCAGCCAGCCAGCCAGCCAGCCTGCTCGACACGTATGAAGGGGATTGAATGGGTTTTTATTGTTTTTATTGTTCTGTGTAAACAAGTAATTAATAGCAATAAGAAGGTCATTACAACTCATTATAACCTATCTGAGGTCATGTGTATGTATGTAGGGACCCCTCTTATTGAAGGCCAAAGTGGCTGAGTGGTGGTGATAATAGCAGACGTCGCAGTGATCATATCGGTTGCCATGATACGTGAGATTTGTTTCCGATAGGAATCGTTTACAGGGTCCTCGGCTGCCAGGCAGCCAGGCTTCCAGGGCTAACATCTGCCCCAAAACAGATGCCGCCGAAGACCGTGGCTGCTGCGTGGGCACTGCACTGCGACAGTGAAGGATAGTCTGGATTAACACGGTATTTCTGTGCGTGCCATGAGCTCATCCGGTGACCGTGCACAGACCAGGTTGGGTATTGGCATACTGTGTCAGAGTGACTGATGAGGCGAATCCTCAGCCGTTGGCCCACCAATTACTTCATACTCACCACACACAAATAGGCAGGACCCAAGCCTAAGGAAAGTCCGAAAAGAGCGAGGGGATGGGGTAAAAGATGCACTGTGATGCACTGTATCGGTCTTCACAGCTTCGATTACACAGCCCAGTGCGTGTCGTGTGTATATACGTACATACACAGTACGTACATACGTACATACGTACATACGTACATAGTCGCAGTACACCTAATGGAAGCCCACTAAAATAATTATTTAGACGGCCATACAACAGATGGTGCAGTACCTAAGGAGATCACTACCACCTCATCCTGCATTGCAGCAGCGGATGAGTTAACATTCTCATTCTCATGTTTTAACACAGGTTCTCAACGACAGGGGAAACTTCACTTCCACTCCTCATCCTGTTGTCTGTGTTGTCTGTGTTTGCTCTGAATTATCTGAATTATCTGAATTATTGCTCTGTTGCGTTGAGAAAAGAAAAGAAAGAAGAAGAAAAAAACCCCCCATTTGCCATTGTCTGTCTGCTTTATTCCCAACAAGTAGAACTTGCGGGTTCTAAACCACAAAGTCATTACATCCGTATAACCGTCATTGTCCTCGATAAGGGAAATGCCCTAGGCTAGGGAACTCTAGGTGCATCTGCAGCAGGGCACATTGCGTCGTGACGGGAACGATTCGACCTCTTTCAACAACAATACTCGACCAAAAAGCAGCCTTGCTCGACGTAGACCCCGAACATACAATACAATACAATACAATACAATACAGCATATTACATTATTTCATCCCTGCCGAAAAGAAACGAGAAAGAACCGTTCTTTCCCGAGTTGCCTGAGGGTTCGTTCACCTATCCGTTGACCACCGCCAATTTCGATCGGCCACTTATACCACATCGCATGGTGGCAGCAATCCTCGGTTGTTGTCCCAAGAAGCACCACCGCCTTTATACATACAACACAGTCGGTTGAACACAACAAGTCCAGAAGAAGGAAACACGAAAAAACACAACAAAGTGGCCTTTTCACATTTCCCATTCGAAGCGAGCAAGACACCCAGATTTCACCATATACCAATTATCCGTAGTGGGGGGGAATTCACGGGAACACAACTGACTCTGGTATCCTGATCAACGTATATCATCGATTACAGTGTCTACAGTGTCTACAGTACCTACCTGCACCTTCCTAGGCACCAGTAGCACTTCCCTATCAAGGCATCACAGACTCTAGGGTCTTGAGTTTAGGGTCTTGACTTAGGGCCCATTGCCCCAGGATTATAGCGCTTACCCCTCTAAAGCCATCCCAAAGCCACCCGACGCCGGGGCATCCAGCGCCTCCCAAAGGGAAAGGCTCGCGACCGCTAACAGGTGAAGCGGTAACTGTATGTACGTACATACATACATACATACAGTACTGAGTGCCTACTGATTGATTGATTGATTGATTGATTGATTGATTGATTGATTGATTGAGTGGCTACTGAGTGAGGACGAAACAATTCCCAGCTCACCCCGTCTCGTCTCGGTCCCCTTCCCCCGTTCTCAGTTCTCAGTTCTCACACGCACGCACGGCACGCACGCACACACACTCACACCTCCTCTCTCTATCCTCTCTATCGCTCCTCTCTATCGCTCTCTCTATCCTCCTCCTCCCCCTTCCCCAGGCCGTTGACGTTGGATTACAATGTCCACACCAACAACTGCCACGGCCACACTTCCTCCTCACTATCGACACCATCATCACTCCCACCACCACCATTACCAGCCCTATTCGCACTTGCAGACCAACGGTGCATCCTACCGACCCGCCATTCCGCCCGCCAGCGCTGCGAGCCCTATACTCCCCACCTCCACCTCGACGGCCTCGACAGCCTCGACAGCGACGGTCTCCAATCGACACCACGCTCCGAGTTCGTCGACGTACACTTACTCGGTCAATCACGCAAATCACCCAACTCACCCAACTCAAACCAGTCACACAACCAACTCCAGTCACCAGCACAACACAAATGGAGTAGCCGCCTCGGTGGCCTCTGCAAGACTGACCCAGGACTCGTCGAGAACAAATTCCACGCCTCGCTCCGACGCAAATTACACCAAGATGCCTCCCGCTGCTGCTGCCTCTTCCGCCACCACCACCACCTACACCGACAGCCAGCCCAGAAAACGTCGAAGATCGGGAGGAGACGTCGATTGGAACACTTTTTACAAAAACGGCTTGCCCAAAGAAATCATTGTCATAGATGACACGCCTGAACCCGACGAGGAGCGCTCGGCCGCTGCTACCTCGTCACGAACCTACACGAATGGCACCTTGAACGAATCCAACGGTCGTCACGTCGCTAAGCGACGGAGGAAGGACGACGCCGTTGCCTACGATGGGCTCTACGACGGCAGGGTGGTGAACGGCTCTCTCCACCACACCTCCAATAGTGGTTCAACCTCCACCGACCGCACCACCTCCGCCCACAACACCACCGCCGCCACTTCGCTGGGGTCGCTGTCTTCGAACGGCCACTACGATCCCGATGCCCATCACGCTGGCCAAAAGAGGAAGCGGACTCGGCATCAGATCGCCCAGGAAGTGAAGAGACGAGAAGTCGAGGTTCTCGGTGAGACATTTGTCAGCTATCGTCCACCTCAAAAGCCGGTGAAGAAGGCTGGTGAAGTCACAGTGAGAATTGTCAACGACGTGAGTAATTTTCACCTCGTCTATCGAAGAGGCGTAATTAACCAATCATGTGTGTCTAGCGTTCTCATCAGAGCAGTGTCAGAGTCGACGACGACGATGGCCATTACATTGTCGTTCCCGATGCCGACCTCACAACTCAATGTTTGTCTACCCAATTTGTTCCTTTGTATACCTGCCCCCAATTAACGAATTTGCAGATCAAATTGTCAAGCTTCTCGGACAAGGCACCTTCGGCAAAGTCGTCCAAGCTCGTGACCGAAAGAGGAACAAGCTTGTTGCGATCAAGATCATCCGAGCCGTACCGAAGTATCGGGATGCCTCCAAGATTGAATTGCGTGTCCTCCAGACATTGAAGGCAAACGATGAAGAGAACCGAAATAGGTGCATACACCTTCGGGATTGTTTCGACTTCCGCGGCCATATCTGTATCGTGATGGACCTTCTCGGGTCAAGCGTCTTCGATTTTCTCAAAAGCAATAATTTTGTGCCTTTCCCTAACAGCCAGATCCAGAGTTTTGCTCGCCAACTCTTCACGAGCGTGGCTTGTAAGTCATTATTATCTATTTGTATATTATTAATACCCTAGGGCTTACTAACTTTTTCCTAGTCCTCCACGATTTGAACCTCATTCACACTGATTTGAAACCCGAGAATATTCTTCTTTGCGATAGTGCTTACCAAACATTCACCTACAACCGCCGGATACCATCGTCATCAGCTGGTGTAAGCCGGCAGGCCAATCAGCGCAAGGTACTTCTGGACACCGAGATCCGGCTCATCGACTTTGGCTCGGCCACATTCGAAGATGAATACCACTCCTCTGTGGTTTCTACACGACATTACCGTGCTCCGGAGATCATACTCGGGCTTGGTTGGTCTTTCCCCTGTGATATCTGGAGCATTGGCTGCATACTCGTCGAATTCTTCACTGGAGATGCCCTCTTCCAGACGCACGACAATCTCGAGCACCTAGCCATGATGGAGAATGTCTGTGATAGCCGCATAGATACCCATCTTGTGCAGTCTGTGAACAAGATGGCCACACGAAGTACCGGCAACGCTGCCTCCAAGTAAGCTCGACCTCTTTCCGGCTAGCTAGTGTCTCGCTAACCCAATTCATAGGTATTTCAAACGACTGAGGTTGGATTACCCAACTGCAGACACTACGCGAGCCTCGAGGCGATTCGTCAAAAACATGAAGCGTCTATGCGTAAGTGGCATTTACTAGTAGTCTACGAACTTTCGAGATTAACTCATGTACTAGGATATCATACCAACATCGAGTCCGTTTCTAAAGTCATTCTTGGATCTGTTGCAAAAGATCTTTGTTTATGATCCGGCCAAGCGCATCACCGCTCGACAGGCGCTTGAACATGAATGGTTCCGCGAGCCACCGATCCCCGATGATGGGACCGAGGCGGCTAAGATTCGGCTTGAGCGTGTGAGGGAGCACGATTATCACCCTCGAGGTTCGGCGATGGGATAAAGGAATCATGATTCTACTAAAAGTCAACGACACACCATATTGATACCACAGCGAAACTGTATATTTGGGAAAATGGATTCAGGCCTAATACTATACATTACAGCAACGATTCTTTCGCGAGGCTGTAAGGTGGTGGGCTAAGGGGTGGAAACTAGGCGTTCAGGCCAGCATTTGCGCGGGTAGCTTTCATGGCCATCGAGCATACATTACGTAGGCAAAATGTTTTTGAGACTACGTGATCGTAGACGGGGCGACCTGCGACGTTTTCACAATATATAGCCCAACTCCGCTGGGCAGATTTCCATTCCGATGGAGACATGCCATGATCGAGTATTTTTCATCGCCGAATGTGACGTACTCCTTTCCTTATATGCCTAAGCTTTGTCGTGGCCAATCGATAGCTATCGAAGATCTCTGGGTTTTTCTTTGGGTAAGTTTCCTTGTGATACGTTCTAGATACTACTGATCGATGCGCAAGGCCTAAGGGCGGGAGGTTATAGCTTTCTTCTCATTGCTGTGCGGATTAAGAGCTAGTAGCATCGAGAACAATGGGTTTATCTCTAGAACGGGCTGCCCGTCAATCGACTCTCGGAGTCGTCGTGACAAAGGAATGTTGTCATACAGACCGATCCGTTGAAAACAAAGCAAATCGTGGCTTTCACGGGGCATCCCTTGTATTGCTGTGTTCATGAACAAGACTCGGAAGATATAAGGGCCTCTCGCGCCGCAAATGGATACTCCTGAAGTACACCTACCTGAAACCTGCTTACATACAAAGAACTCACTGCAGGAACAGTGAGTCAATATTGATCATTAAGGAAATACGAATATTTGATAGTCTGAACAACAATGAGCATTGACATTCACGAGGTATCCCCAGAGAACATCGTCCGCCTTACGCGGCTCCTTTCCCGACGTCCCGAGTACGGCATTGCGGTCCCCTCGAGGAGGTGGCTCACAAGACAGGAGGACAAGCTTAAGTCTTGCCCCAATGAGCTGCTCTTCACCCCTAGCCCCTTGAAGCGTTTTGTCACCAAGATTGTGGACACTATAGACCCGGAGGCCGTGGACCCGAGAGCTCTTCTTTGTAAGACTCACGCGTCCCTCAACCCCTTTCTCCTGCGCCGCCTGTTCATGGCCGTTGCGTACGAGGCGACGGTTCATAGTGACGCGCTACGCTCGTGGGAAGGCAGGAAGCGGCTCCCCTCCATCGCCGCATTCGTTGAACGCCTGGATGCTATTGCTGCCCTCTGGACACATCCCGATGTATACTCGAAATGCTACGGCGGACCCCCCTTTGACGGGCACATGATTTTCGTCCAATCTGGCTGCGAGGCTTGCATCCTGAGTGCCGTTGGTGCTAGTGCCAATGTCCTCGCGGACTTGCGGGCCATGGTCATCGACCGAACAGAGAGATGCCCCCCGCGCTCCGGCCGAGACGGACGCCGCATCAAGAAGCCCAGGATCGCCCGCGTCATCGAGGCCTGGATCGACCACCTCCGGGAGGAGCGGGCGGCCGAGTGCAGGGCCCTGAGCGACGACATCCTCGCGGATCTGCGCGCCATCAGGCCCGAGGTCGTAAACTGGCAGCGGGAGATGAAGAAGCAACGCCACGGCCGAAGGGCTTCCAAGCGCGCGGTTTACACGGAGCTCAAGAGGTCGTCTTCCGGCGGCCATAAACTGAAAGACGTTCCGAGCGGCGCCCCGCGCAAGCGCAGAACGAAGCACGGTATCCCCGTAGCCATGACGGACCGCGAGGGCGCCGAGGCCCAGCGCATCGCCGCCATATGCGCACCCGCGGCGGACGCGAAGAGCATCTACCGCCCGGACAGCATATGCGACTCGCAGGTGGCGTGGAAGCAGAACGCCTACTACTACGACGACGACGACGACGACGACGATCACAACAACAGGCGTCCGGGCGCGCCCGAGCCTACTCCAGGGAGCGGTCCCAGCCAAGGCCGGCCTACGCAGTCTTTCATCGACCGGTTTGAGAGGGAAGTCGCCGTCGACGACTACGATCCCTACGAAGACGACTACGTGGAGGAGCAGGCCGCCTTCGAGGAGCGCGACTTCGAGCAGGAGGAGCGCAGTCGCGGGAAGGTCGCCGACTGGTACTCGGAGCGCCTGACCGCCGACGACGGGAACCACAACAACAACAACCACGGGTCCGTCCTCTCGGTCATGCACCCGGCGTTCCAGCCCACTGCCACCACTACCACTACCACTACCACTACTGCCTTTAGTAATGTATCCGCCATGCCCCAACCCCTCCGCTTCAAGAAGGACCGCGAGCCGTCCGCCACTGCTAACCCGCGTAAACAGTCGAGGGCCGACAGCGCCTGGACCGATGCCACCGTCTACACCGTTAATCCTAGTATTGTTGCTGGTGGAGCAGACGACGCGCCGCCTGTGCCCCGCGTGCCCTCGCGGTATACCAGGGACGTCGACGACGGCGAGAAGACGCCCACGGGCCCGCGGTCGCAGACGCCGCGGGCGCGGCCCCCGGGCCGTCGCGGGTCCACGGACCCGTTCCCGGAGTACGCTGACCCTTTCAACCACCAGCACGAGCGCCGGGGCTCTGCCACCCCCACGCCCAGCACCCATAGGGGTAAGAACAGCAGCAGCAGGGAAAAGCACCACCACCAACCCCTGAACTGGCCCGCACCACAGCCCACCAACAGGAAGAAGTACCTCTTCCAGGACTCGGACGTCGGATCCCGCCTCTCGACGCACGATAGGGATAGGCGGTACCTGCGCGAGCGCGGGGGCATGCAGGCGTTCGCGCGCGAGGAGAATCCTTTTGTGAATCGCTCGCCGTTCCAGGGGCAGCGGAGAACTCCTGCTGGTGGTGGTGAGGAGGTAAGTGATGGTAATGCTAAGACCCCGACCCCGACCCCGACTCAGACTTTGAATCAGAACCAGAATCAGAATCAGGGTGAGTACTACCGCCGCCAGTCGGCCTCGTCGAGGAGGAGGAGTACTTCGTCCTCGGTGTATTCGCAGAATAGCAGTAGGGGCTCCGTGGCTTCTGCTAACCACAGGACGAACAACACGGGCTCCACCACCGCCTCCTCCTCCTCCTCCTCCTCCCACCATCACGCGGGCAACAACAGCAGCAGCAGGGGTGAGCCCCTCGTCCCGCGCCCGAGCACGGCGCAGGCGGAGAAGGAGTGGCGGGCGCGCTGGGGCGTGCGCGACGACGAGGCGGAGGAGGATCCCGTGCGGCCCGACGACTCGGCGAGTAACGTGCAGTGGCTGCACCGGCCGTCGGACGACGTTACGGATTTGGGGGCGTTTATTAGGAAGGGGATGCGTGGGTAGTGGTGAGGGGGGTTGAAATGAAAGAAAAGGGGGGATCTTGGAGGTGAGTTGAACTTTCGTATGAAATTGTTGTGTTGTGTTGTGTTGTGTGTGGGCTGGGCTGGGAGGCTTGCCTGGCCTGGCTGTTCTAATTTTTTCCAAGTCAGATAATAATATCTAATATTTAATAATCATTATGGGTTCAAAACTAATGTTCATGTAATACTAGATTAAAGAAAAAGTATCATGGCTGTCTATTGGTGGTCTAGTACTGTGTCTCTAATCAAGAGTTGTTCTCACATGCTCAAGATGGTGTATTATGCTCCGCCCTCGTGACAGACAGACTATTATTGTCAGTCGTTGTCTAGGTATAATGTTGGTTTGTTATTGAATGAGGATTGAATGTAAGTCACTTTTTGCTTTTACTATCTGTCTTCTGTCTACTACATTCGTCATCTATACTTGTTTATGCCAGCATACGAGGGTGGAAGATGCGGTGTTGTTCTTGTTAGGCTATAAGTCCCAACTATGTAAGGCCCATAGACCCTCAGTGTAATGTTATTGCTCAAGACTCCTCTTGAGCGTTGCCTACAGACAGTTTGTGCCAAACAGCGGGTTTCCTCTGTATGTCTTACACTATGCCTACGCTTAGGCAGATCTCAAAGGTAGAACACTGTGCCATAGTGATGGTGATTTCCTCGAATACACTTCTTATCTGATACGAAGGTAAAGAGAGAGAGATTCACTTGCTGTGACAGTCGGGACACAGTATCTTGGTTTCGATGATGAACTCTGCCTTTTACTTCTGCCTTGAAACACAGATTACCTAGTAGGAGTACGGGTGTTCAAGGTCATTGAATGCTGCGTAACAAAGGGCCGTAGGAAGCTTGATCTCTTTGTTCCCTTCGGATGCCAGTATTAGACTAAATGATCTTAAATTTCCACGTTCACTGATTGCTCCTGCTGCAACTTGCGAGCTTGGACGATTGGGCTCTTTCTCTAGTTCTGATTTTCGCTTTGTCTGGTTCTATTCACATAGCAATGCTTTATGATCTAAGTACACTGCCCTCGAGGGGCGTAAGACAGTAGGTAGACATGTGCTTAGAGTAAACGTTCAACATTGTAGATGGTTTGCACACATCGTATACCTAGTCAGGCTGTTGAAACCATCTAGCTTTCCAATCCATAGCTAGAACAGCTAGCAGCCAATGTCGTATGTAATTATGCCCCATTGTCAACCTCAGCTGCGTATGTGGTGTAATGGGTTAACCGGCTTGGCGGCCACTAGAAACGACAGAAGGTGGCCATGACACAGATGGAAAATCGTCAACTTCATACATACAGACATAGCTCATAACATAATACGAGTTTAGTTGATATCTCAAAGCCATTAGATGCTTTAGTTTCTCATCATCAGTATTCTACTAGATTCATCCCCTGAGCTGGGTACCGGGCTCCGGCAATTGGGAAGGATGATAGGATACTATCAATCTTCTTGCAATCCTCTTCCGTTAGATCAACGAATTTCGTGTTCTCAGCAACGCGATCTGGAGAACGGGCGCCGAAGACTGGAATCAAAGGTGGTACGCCCGGTCTCCTGGACTGTACCTTGATCCAATTGAGAGCTAACTGGGCGGTAGTGCACCCTTTCTCAGCGGCCGACTTGTTCAATTCGTCCACGAGTTCTAAATTCTTGTGGAAGTTTGCGGCCTGGAAGCGCGGAAAGAAACGGTGGTAGTCGTTAGGAGGCAGGTCATCAGGGCTCTTGAGGTTCCCAGTAAGCATGCCGGCCCCGAGCGGTGTGTGCGCAACGATAGGGATACCGAGCCCACTGCACGTCTCGGCAACACCATTGTGGAAAACTTCTGTGGCCCAGAGGCTGACTTCCGCTTCAACCATTTCAATTTTTGCAACACTCGCTGCGCGCCGTATTGTGTCCGCACCTACTTCGCTGAGCTGGATGCCCCCAATGACACCCTCAGAGACAAGATCTGCCAGTGCTTTCACCGTGTCGGTCACAGGTACCTTGAGATCTACGCGTCCGATGCCAAATATGTCAATCTTCTTTGTGTCGCCCAAGATGCTGGTAGCGTTGGCCCCACGAATTTACGCACTGCCTCAGGCGAGCCATCCATAGTGAAGGTCTTCATATCCACGATCCCACTTTTGATGCTCACAACCACCTTGTCCGCATCCTCCGGAAATTTAGTGAAGTACCGCTTCAGGAGGTGGAGTGAGTTAGCAGAGGGCGTGCCGTAGAA
Organism: Whalleya microplaca; assembly: GCA_022497155.1. Classification (NCBI taxonomy): domain Eukaryota; kingdom Fungi; phylum Ascomycota; class Sordariomycetes; order Xylariales; family Xylariaceae; genus Whalleya; species Whalleya microplaca. The sequence goes on from MU385788.1 coordinate 50,913, forward strand.
GTCGGCGCCGTTCCAGCAGTTGACTCCAGCCAGCCAGCGCAGCCTTGAGGATTGCGAAGGCTTGATCATCGGGGATGTTGGCACCCGGTGAAGTGAGGCCTGAGGACTCGGATCAGTCGGAACGCTGCCCACTGTATTTACGACGATCAAACTCACGCATGAGGCCTAGGCCAGTATTGCTCACTTCTTTCCCAACGAGAATTGGCATTCTGGCAGACTCTGAGCTGTAAGGAACAAGCCAGCCTTCAGCAACTCAGAGCACGTACTAGTAGGCATAGCGTCGTACAGAATCCTGTTTTGAGACGAGTTCTTTGTATAGATAAGTATACTAATGGTAGTTGGCCGAAGTATGAAGCTCCTATTAAGTTGCTTGTTGGTGTAGGTTGGCTGTAGAGAGGTGACCGACGACGCTCCTTGCTGGCGTGTTAGCGCCACTGTACTAGCTTTTCAGTAGTAGGAATGACTTGTCGTCAAAGCAATAGCTGTGGCTGAGCTGATGAAGTCAATTGAATCAGGTTCGATTCCTAATAGCGCTATTGGTGTTCGTTTTGTTAGCTCATTTGTAATCACTGCGTCTTTGGTCTGTGGGCTCTATTTCGATGACCGTTCTATTGAATCACTATAAAATGGATTTGTTTAACGTCCTCCCAAGATCAGGTGAAAATCGAAATGACAATGTGCTCCTTTTTGAGTTTCTATAGCCCAATCGTTTACAGGTACATCCAGCAAATCAGAACATATTCGCAATGGGAAATGTTAGGATATTTTCGGCCCCACGGAATTTGGCCAATCAATGTCTGTAAAATATTGTCACAGTTAGGTATGAACGGTATATAATATGGTTTGTGTGTATTTTGAGTGGTTGCATAATACGTCAATATAGTCACAACACTTTCATTAATTAACAGAAGACCTAAGAAATATATATTTATTGCCACTTCAAATCTAATCCAATATACACGAAAACTGGATGGCTAACGGCCTAACAAGCTAACAAGCCACATAAGCACACACACAGCTTGAGACTTTGCAGCCTTTTCAATGAAAGTAACAGGGAATATTCCAATATATAACCCAGTAATAGAGGGTTTCACGGAAGTTATCTAAGCAGTGTATGCAAAGCCCCTTGATAAAAATTTATGATTTCTTAGGTGAATTGATTAGGCAAGACTAGTCGGTCATGGAGTGATACGAGTCAGGGACATCTACTTAGATTTTTTAGAGGTCATTGGGTCTTATGATTAGGACTGTGGAAAGGTGTTTTCCCGCTACATTGCATGAGACTGTGACATCATCTAGTCTGTGTCTATGCATGAGATAAACCGTGTGGTTCTTGCTCACGCGTGGTAGACATGGTTAAGACAAGTCCAGCTGGACCCTGTATGAAGTTCACACGTTAGTATGTGTCAACGAGTTAGGTAAGTAAGACTTACCAAGCCAACGATGATAATCTAATCATTAACTCCTAAAGGTAATTTCTTCATAGATGTAGTGGTGTAGCATTATGAAGACCAATCACAGACTGAACATGAAAATGGGTGCGTGTGCGATTCTAGGCCCATCGTTATACTAAAAATACTCTGGCGGAATGTCTTCTAAAAGGACAGCTTCGATACCATATTCAACGTCGGCTAAAATAATGCAGGTAGCACATTGTTACACTGTGACACGATAGCTCCAAAATATAGACGAAAATACCGAATAGATGGTAGAGGAAGATGGTGACATGCTGAGAACGAAACGACTATTTTTACCATCAAATCGGTTATTATTACCGTAGTCGTAGCTCCTTAACTAAATATAGTAAAATAGTAATAATACTTACAAGTTACCTCGTGATATATTTTATTAGTACATTAGATGTATCACTTCTGACTCTTACACATCTATTCAATATGCTGCTAACCTCTGCAATAATAATCATTAGTAAAAGCCTCAAGGAGTTCGGATCCATTCAAAGCTTCAATGAAATGCAAGCGCGCGCGTACCCCTATCTAATATCACATCACCTATTCTCTCAGCAACGAATTAAACATTCAATATAACAATGCTAGAATCAACGAATTCAGCCATGCTAATAACCTTGAGTGACAAGTTTTATATTCAAAGGAATTACTTTCAATAGGAAAGATATTTCCCGTTACTAGTTTAGAGTACTGTGAGAGTTGATCACTAGTTTAATCTATGATCACCGTGATAATGACGGATTTCTCAGTGAAAATAGTCGGTTCGAGCTGAGAAACCACTCTGTACTCCAGAAACACTTACGGATATGAAATGACAGGATTGAGTTCGCAACAGAGAATTCCTCTTATACCCATTTCGACCTCCTTGCTCGATCACTTTGTTGGTCCTGAAGGGCGCTGTCACATGCACTTCATTAATTGGGCTCTTCTGGACCCGACAGAGTGGACATATTCTGATGCAACAATCCTGAAATACATCTAACTTGTTTGTGTTGTCAAGTCCCAAAAGTCGTGGCACCCACTCTATTGCTGTGCCACAAGCGCGAAAGAACAGTGCACCAACTGCAAATATAGAGATACTTCATTGGATGGGATTTGTTAGTGTGAGGAGTTCACCCAGCATTGTATACTGTTTGGATTGATGTTGGCTCTTCTTGCAGTGATAATTGTTGGTCTGCGCTTGCAACTCCGCATTGCAGTTGTGAGACTCGAGTTCATCAGTTTATTGATGAACTGCTCACCTGGCAATCACATATTACCTAGCCAACTCCGCATTCATGTCACACAAGAGATAGAAACTCATTATCCACGGGCCTTGAAGTACTCTTTGCGTGGTACTGGACCCTCTTCAGATAAATCTGCACGCCCGTGTAGCATCAGTCCTAGTATCGCACAATGAAGGATATGTTAGACCTTTTTCGGCTTGACTAGTCCTAATCCAATATACCTGGCGGTATTCTTCGACCATGACACTAGCACGCGTTTCAAAACCGGTAATCATTTTGGTTCACGGTTCCTGGCATCTCCCCGAGGTTTGGAACAAAGTTAAATCCCGGTTAGAAGCGGCGGGATATGAAGTTCTCGTACCAAGATTGCTCACCGTGGTTGGGCCCGAGCCTGTACACCACACGTGGCGCGTCGATGTAGCAGTTGTACACGACCTCGCCAACCCCTTTTTCGACCAAGGCCGCCAAGCCGTCATAGTCGGCCATTCATACGGTGGTTTGGTTGCTACCATGTCTGTGAAAGACCAGAGCGTCGCAGACCGAGCAGGGAGAGGACTCAAAGGAGGCTTCAGTGCAGTTGTATACCTATGCGCATTCCCCATTGCGAAGCGTGGGGAGTCTTTACTTTCTACCGGAGGTGGAAGGTACAACAAATGGGTCATCGCAGCAGAACCATTTAAGAATGTTCGTCTTTATATTCTTCTCGTCTGCATGACAAGGCGGATTCGATGATATTAGATATCTTACTCAATTCGGGTCATACCAGAACTTGAGCCATTCTATAATGACTTGCCCCCGGATGAGGCCAGAGAGTGGATCGCAAAGCTGCAGTATCAATCACAACGTTCACTAGAGGAGCCTTTAACATTCTGCGCCAACGACAAAGCTATCCCCATGACATACTTGTTCTGCGAGGCTGACATGACGGTTCCAATCCGAGGGCAGGAGTCTATGGTAGCAGCTATTCCTGCAATGAAGACACGGCGTTGCACAGCGGGCCATAGCCCCTTTTTAAGCCAGCCAGATCGTACTGTGGACGTGATAATTGAGGCTGCCGAAGAGGTTAGTGGGAATGGACAATATATTGACAGCTGAGATCTAGTAGAAAGAATTCTGATTGTATTTCGTATGATACTTCATGGTAGATATCGAAGCGCGGTGGATTTCGCGGTGGGGTTGAGCCATATTTTCCATCTAGGAACAGCTGCAGACATATTTGTCGTTCAACAGCAACTCGAAAAATTCTTGAGCATAAAACCCACCTAAATCATTAAAAACATTTATAAAGTCTCATGATCAATGCGAAAATGGACGCTCATTTGTTATGATTAGGTTTTCTATTATCAAGGATCTGGAAACCTTCTTGCTATGTACAAAAAAGAGGCCGCCAGCACGGCTTGCCGGCTACTGAACCAGAGCACCTCTACCGGCCTTATGTTTACACGTGTAGGTGTTTACCAAATAGCTCTAGATGTGGCCAAACCAATGCATGTACAGTCTATCAACTCCGTAGAACGCCGCCCGCTGTAACCCAATAAACATGGAATGGTATCGCCGCCAATGATGACCAAGAAACCATACCGTAATCGCACAAAGCCTTCCTCCTAGAAGTCATCGCACGGGTAATCGAACGGCGTCTTCTGGTTGTCGGCGGCGCAGACATTCTCGTTAGCGAATGCGCGCCAGCGGTCCATCAGGTCCGTCGAGCCGATGCCCTTGCTCTGGGTGAAGAAAGACTGGTGTGCGACGACCGAGCGGGTGTCAATGACGAACGGCCGCTTGAGCCGCGCGGGGATCTCCGCTGTGAACTCCAGCTCGTCGTCGTGGATCGGGAGCCCGGCTTTGATATCCCTGCCCCACATGGCCAAGAAGTTCAGGTTGTAGCGTATGTACTGCATGTCGAAGAGCTGCTCGCCGCCGGGGCCCGAGTACGTGTTTGGCGGGTCACCCGGGTCCCTGTAGTCGATCGGACGCCCGAAGAAGTAACGGTCCATCTGGTTCAGCTCGAGGTTGTACAGCAGGCTGTAGAGCTGCTGCGCCGCTGCGCCCCACGACTTCCATGTCGGGCCGAACGCGATGTCATCCCCACCCGGGTTCTTGTTGTAGGCGCCCATCGGCGTGCGTGTAAGGCCCTCCGTGTTCTTCGACGAGTTAGAGAGGAGTAGCCAGTGGTGGCCTCGGTATGGAGACTCTACGTCCAGCGGGCTGCCTTCGATCGGACGCGTTGCTGGAGGGTACAGTCCCATCTCAGAGGGTTTCCAGGTCACGCTTGGCTCGCGGTAGTTCCTGGTCTTGGGATCTGGGAGGAAGGGATGAATTGCACCATAGTGGTATTGCTGGATCGCGGTCACGGGGCTGTTGACTAGCTGTGCCGACACGGCGAATGGGTGTGGTTGGGCTAGACGTGTGTGAATGAGCTGAGGGATGGCGTCATGGTGGATATACAACTGTGACAGGTAAGTTCTCTATTCAAAATCAGCAGGGAATTGGGCCAGACTCACAATATCGTCGTCGATCTTGAGGTACATCGTATCATCCTCGTTAGGATATTCCCAGATACAACCGTAGTCGTCGGTGGTACACCGGCCGAGGTCCATGAACTTGTACTCCTGCTCGGCCTCGACGAAATCTCGTAGCCATTCCACATCGTCCTTGATCGTCGTGTGGACCATGAACCAGACCTCATCGAGGTACCCGCCATATGAGGCCAGGTTCTGGCGCAGATAGCAGTCGAGGATGTCGACGTTGCGCTTACGCCCGTAGAACACCATAGCAACGACCTTGAGGCCCTCTGGTTTCTTCCATCCGCCCTCTGGGGCATAGCTTTTTAGTTTCATACTGCTCACAGGCTTTTGCGTCTGTTTTAGCTGGCCTTTGGAATTCAGAGGCCAGGTAGTGCAATAGTCGACAATACCTGACTTGCCTCCGTCAGGCTCGTCTTTATCATCTTTATCTTTCTCATCTTTCTCCTCTTCTACTGATTCATCCTCCTCATCTTCGGCCTTTTCCTCGGACTTCTCTGATGATTCATCTTTTGACGCCTCGCTTGATTTGCCCGACTTATCCTTATCGTGAGGCTTGCCCTTCTGCACGTGCTTGTCTTCGCCCTCGGAGTCCTCGCTAGATGCTTTATGCGAGGTCTTTTCTGATGACTTCTGTGTAGACTTGTCGGTAGACTTCTCCGCATCAGCATCTTCAGGATCCGACGTTGGCTTCGCCTTCGCCTTTTCGGTTTGAGTGGTAGTGTGCTTCTCGGTAACCTGGACCTCTCGCTCAACGGTCTTTGTTGCTTCTGTTATTGATGTGATCGTTTGTATCTTGGTAGATGCCGAGGGGGCTAATGATATTGAAATGACATGCTGATGGGAGTCTGAGCCTTCTTCGGTAGATTGAAGTCGGCGAACATCCACTATAGGATGGTAAGGATTTGCTAGGAAAAGCGTAATGACTAATAATAGGGCGAGGGCGAGGAAATAGTGTTTCCGAGTTAGTCTTCGACCAAACGAAGAGAAATATGACGACTGGTTACTCCAAGATGACTGGTATGAATCTGGAGATGCCATCTCTCCGTCACCCATCTCGTGGGCCAACTTCTCGTCGTCGAGCAAGTGCGTAGAAGACTCCTGGTCGTGTCTGTCCATTTCCCTCGAGCCCATCTTGGTGTCACTATCAGCTTATCGAGACGCCAACAAAATCTAGACCTGACAAACACTAGTTAATAAGGAAGACCAACGTGAGCCTTTTGTAGGAATTCACCATGCACGTGGGGTGTTTGCTTCTGTTGTACATAAACTTATCCTTGCATCCCAAATAGATTGATAATGGTTTCATTATTGGGAACACAGACAGGGTGCCCCTGATACACATATAATTAGGAATTACCTAGGTATCTACAGTATTCCAAGTTGGTGATTGTGTTCGTTTAGCTGATCTGAGCCACACAATTTCCACACGCCCGCCTTTCTGTAGTTTGAGAATTATGCAGTCCAGACCTTTCCAAAGTCAGGGACCTAGCCTTATCCGTACCAAACAAACACTATCACCACCCTGGCACCTGGTATACTGTATAGCTGAGAATAGCTACTGTTGGATTACCGACTACTAGTATTGCAGGATCGCCACGAGTAGGAGAGCCATGCAGTAGTCTGGTTCCAAATTTGGATACTTACCTGCACAAGCCTGACAAGCCAGCATACTAGGTACTCATTCTAATCCCACCTAAGCCGTCTAGCGTGCTGGCGTTCTCAGCGCAAGAAGGTGGTCAAGATCCAGAAGGATCCTGCGATACCACCCATTTCTCTACTATTTCAAGCTAGTGCCATATACCATGTAGTATGATGGTCCTATGATGTAGCCTAGATAGGATATTTTACAGAGTCTTTGTGGACCTATTAGGCTTGTGGGGAAATAGCGTGGTTGGAAAAGCCTAGCGCAAATGCTGGCTGCTACTGTACATCGGCCGAGCATGTGCAAAACCCGGGTTTCCCGGGACGCCGATCTCAGGACCCTGTGATAAAGGAGTGGTCTCAGGTCAATTGTGTTATTTTGGGGATGAGTAATCCTATGCCACCGTGTAAGCTCCGAGGCTGCCAGGTGGTACAAGAGTCTCATGTCAACAGGGAATCCACGTGGGTTCGTAGTGTCTGAGTGGAAAGTTGTAATATGATAAGCGCTCACCGTATATCTGCTTGAATATCTCCTGCCTTGTTGGTACAAATGTGTGAAGATATGGTAAATATATGACAACAGAGAAATTAACATATGGGTATAATGTGGTCTGAAGGTCTGAACAGGAAAGCCTCTGTGAAAATTATGAGATACCAACATTATTTACCCCATAGTATTACTATTATGCAGGAGATGATGATTATTTCCCGAATTTTGCTTCCTACTCTAGGTACGATGGGTGTTCCCATTGGGTAATACTACGTGCTTAGCTAGGCTGATGCCAGCTGCAGTCAGCGTCTTCATGAACTATATTTGGGATCCGAATTTCGTCTATATGTAAGTACTTATACCCCAATCGCTCGAAATCTACTACAATATCATTGTGCCGTAACTTTAAATCCCTTTCAAGTAATTTTATCTTTAAAGTCGACTTGGCAATGAGCCAGGGTTCCATTGAAAGCTGTGCTATGTAAGGTTGATATGTAGTGCTGAGCCCCGCTGAGGATCTCGTTCGCTGCATAAGTGCCATTGCTACCTACCAAGGCTGTGGATTGAGGCCCTGGTTCTATATGTGGGTATCAGCATGTCATTATGCCCACAGGGTTACCGATGCTGACGACAGGATATAAAATGTTCTCAGTAAGATGACGTTGGTTCATTGGGCGCATAATTAGTGAAAAAGTTTAATAGATTAACTCTGACTTGCTAGTGTCAAATATATTGCTGAACAGTCTTCTTAGTTGATGAGAGTTGACAGTAGGGAAAAGAGAATCCCGTTCGCGCATGATTTTCTTCAGATATTCTATCCTCTCGCGTTTTGCATAAGAACCCTTGTGTAGTGTATATGACTGACGGAAATCAGTCTGCCTATCTCAAATCATGAATTTTGAGGCTCTGCCGCACTACTTTTTTATTTTATTGGAATGCAACGGCCCCGGCGCGTAGCGTGTAACCGTCAACACTAGTGAGCTAGATATTCCATAAAAAGCCCCAGGCAGCTACGGAATATCACAATTATAGTTGTTAGAGACTGCGAGGTTCGCTCGACCGCCTCTTCACCTAAAGAGGGTCTACTGATTTGATATTCTTCATGTGATAATCAATAAATTGAACATTGTGAAGAGCTCAACTTCTCTGAACAACAGTCTCCTAAGTAATAAATCCTTCAAATTATCACGAGAATAATACCATACGTAGTTAGAATCGACATTATAGACTATGAATTCTATTATGTAATCCGCCACATTCGCCAGAGGATAAAAATTCAACGGATCACGCATTTCGAACTCCCACAGGATTGAGGAATGGTAGGCGTCGGCTTCACAGTCTTGCCGTATTGACAACTCGAACAAGCCCGACAGCCCGGTTGGGGTTCTATGTATTCAGCTAGGTGGGTAGTCCCATTCTATCCCGCGGGATGCTCCGGTATTAATAACTACTAGTATATGTAACATTATTGACGCCATCAATATACATGTAATGGCTGCATGGAAACTGCCGTGATGCCTAGTTGCACAAAACATACACAACTCTTTGGTCCTAGCATAACTACAAGTGATGCTGGTCCTCACATCAAAGTTCTGCTATACTTGAACTGCTTGATACTACAATGTTGCTTTGCGCTGCTTGTGGCTGAGGTCGCAATCATGCCAGATCTGATGCAGATCTGCCTGTGGCTTTGCTGATAGCATAAATCCCCTCGTTGCTGGGCGTGAGGCTTGCTGCAGCACTCGATGAGATACCTACTAATTGAAATGAATTCTCTAGGCGAAGTGTCCCAAGACCATGACGTCTGTCTATCAGGCAGCAGGACTCAGGGCTGCTTTCCGATATGAGGAACTACAGAGACGTGACAGTGAAAAAATCAATCCCAACATTTTCAACAATGTCGTGGCCCACTGAGGAGCACAAGCAAGACTAGACACGTCTCAAGGCATCTTCCGAAAACTCTCTCACTTGTTCACATTATTCCAATATCTAACACGGTGTTGCGAGGAAAGTGTGAGTACCTACAATTAACATAGGGTCTAATTAAAATCACTCACCCTTTTTTTTTTAGAGAATATCATCTCATTGTGCACATCATTGACTCTATTATGCAAGTGTGGTATTTGATGAAATGCCGTAAAGCAGTACCTCCATAAATACCCAGAATAGTGGCCGATCACAAAACGCATAGGCCAGTTTACATCTACTATCACTCAGATTCGCCTAAGCTATAAGTACCGCGCCTAATATTGTTACACTAAATCATATTGAAAATTCGGGCTGTTCAAGGTACATACCTGCTCTTATGCCGGGGGGACGTGGAGTTGTGGATAACTTTACGGCAGTTGATCAGATAACTCAAGGGGTCTGTGTTATATATTCTCGTAGGGCTGAAACTTGTGATAAACATTCTCACCTGAGGTGACCGTCGGATACTCCTCCAGCCAAAACAAATATCGATATACCGTCATCCCTGTATTATTCCGTGTACATCCATGCCTCTCAGCATGCAAATTCTCCGTGTGGTTTATTCATGCGTAGTTGAGCCTCACGGTGTCAGGGTGTCTATTCTTCTAGACGAAATATTTTATGGACGGAACTACGTCACTGTTTACCATTCTAGGTAGCTATCTACGTGCACTGACATTGGCTTGCAAGGCAGCGAGATCTCTTGTTTCAAGCAATCCGCGAAACGCAATGGAGAGCTACAGAGCTGTGTCCTCAGCACTTCAACAGATACCCACGTACGCGTGTATCACAGTGTCACGGTGGACGGAAGGACTCGCTTTATCTGCCGGTTCTTGCTTTAGACAAGATCCACTCGGACATGACTTGCATGTCAGACGTCACTCTATAGCGAATCACGTATACTTACCTATCAAATGCTTCCTGTGCTACGCGTAGTTAGGTATGTCCAAAGATGCTGCATGGTTCAACCGCGTACACGTTTCGGTGCGTGCCTCCTATTAAATCCATACCTGAAGCGGCTCTAGTGGTCCTTAACGGTTCTTGTGTTTTGTTTCGCTGTACCAAAAACACACCCACACAACAGGGAGGGTGGCTTGCTGTACTGCGAAGTATGGGTTGTATTCTGACGCCTTTCTGACCACCTATCTTTCGCAGAATATCATGTAGATAGGCTGGGGCTCTGCTGGGTGCACTGATAGCAGGGTGCCAGAAGGGTATGTGTAAATCAGGGGCTGCAGATACAGTATTTGCGGCTACATATTTTCAATGGAGTACCGTATCCGCAAAAGTGGCCTCTGTGATGTGCGATGTGTGATGTGTACTCGGATATAAACTCGGAAGTATTCCGTATTAGACTTGAGATTGCAGAGGGGTGAGATCGTTTTGGCTTCTATCAGAAGACATAGCTCTCCGCATTTTTATGTACATCCTTTTCAAAAGGACCTTGTACGCATAAGTCGTGCCATTAATGCTTCCTCTCTAGGAAGGGATAGCTAGATGTGATAGCTTTGGAATATGACAGTGTCCCATGAGATTTTCAACTCTAAGCTTGTCTAAGCTCTTCTTTCAGCATAGTAATTTGATGTACACACATCTAGGGAGCTTAAGATTAACCAAGGTGGACGGGCATTCATGTGTCTTCTCGACAGACGTCACTTTGTGAGATATGAGATAGGCCGATCTGTATTCGCGTTCTGTTGCGTGCTTCATGCCGTGACGATCAACGATTCTGATAAATCTCCGTTGATTGCGTAGAGTCCAAGTGTACCTATGTAAGAACCATAGGGGATGAGTCTACGTAGCAAATACCCAATACAGCATGTGGGACGCCCAACCTCCTATATTCTCACAGTAAGCACACCATTAGTACCGAGTATGTACATGGGATTTGGCCGTCTCATCGTGAACTCTGTTTGAAGGCATGCCAGTACGGCAAATAACCTAGAATATTTACCAGAATGACCATCTGAGGATATCGTAGTAGCCTCGTCCTCGGGACGGGAACGCAGATAGTAAACTCATCAAGTGCATACACGATACACAAGTCGTCGAGACAGATAATGCAGATAATGAAGGCAATGTGCAGTTGAGATTGATTGACGGGATATCTACCTATTCATCCATCCATCCACGAATACCGGCCAACCATGCAGCCAACCCCCCGTCTATTTTGCCTCTCCCTCATGTCTCCTTCCCATCACGTTCACATACATCACTAGTCCACCCAATTCTCAAACAGCTTCTGCACCGCCGGCAAGAAAGCCTGCGCCTTCCTGAAGTCGCCTAGCTTAACGCGCATGTAATCGAAGGCGACGAGGACGACCTCGTCGACCTTGGCCTTCTCCTCGGTGCTGGCGTCACTACCCTCGACGGCCGCGGCCACGGCCCGGATGTCGAGGTGCTCCTCGAACAGGGGCACCTGCTGGTAGCGCTGGGAGAAGTGGGTGAGCAGGATGCGGCGGGCGCCCATGCGGCGCCCCACCTCGATGGCCTCGGACATGGTGGAGTGCTTCTTGGCGACGGCGTCGCCGCGCAGCTCGTCGTCGAAGGTGCTCTCGTGGATGAGCAGGTGGGCGCCGCGGCCGATCGACGCGAACAAGGGGCTGGGCCGACAGTCGCCCGAGTACGCGACGCGCAAGCCCGACGCGAACGTGAACACCGTCGCCAGCGCGCCGAAGCAGTGGTTGACGAGGCAGGCGTCGATCGAGCGCAGCCCGAACACCGCCGTCTCCCCCGTCGTGAACACGTGCGGTTGGAGCGACTTCCGCGCGTCGGCCTGCTGCTGGAACTTGACCGTTGTCAGGCGGTCGAAGCCAAACTCCTCCACGTCCGCGTACTCGCGCAGCCACTGGATCATGTGGGTGTGGGACGCGACGAGGAGCTTGGCCGTGGGCTGCGATGCCCGCGTCTCCTCGTGCCAGGTTTTGATGACCGAGGCCGTGCCTAGGTGGTGGTCCGCGTGGAGGTGGCTGATCCATATGCCTTTCAGATTTCGTAGGACGTCTGGTAGCTCTTTGCCGAAGGTCCGGCGCATTTGGCCTAGGGTGCTCTCGCCGCAGTCGAACAAGTAGTTCCCGTATCCCGGAACGCGTAGCAGGGTAGCGGAAACGTTGCGATACTTCGACGGCTGAGCAGAGCCGGTACCGAGGGTGATTATTTCCGCATCCCGGTGTGGGATATCCGATTCTACCTTCTCAACCTTAGCCAGGAACTCGGGGTCAGAAGTCTTTTTCCTTGCTTGCTCAGCCATCCGTAATACTTGCTTGCTCAGACCCCCTCGAGCTAATGTTTCAATATTCGGGAAGGGAACGATCTTGTCATCTTCATTCAAGAAGTGGGGTGCGAATTGGATCATCTTCCCAGTTCGGCCACGTTCGTAGCCAGAGGGGGTGCCTGTTAAGGATGTGTCCGCGAGCGAATGTTCGTTATCGTAGATAGGTAGTGGAAATCGGTCAGGGTCAACGCATCTTAACTTGTAGGCCTGTGCTGTGACAGACTCCAAAGAGATCATGTTCGGGCAGCTGTCTTCGGAGGTGACGATATGTTGTATTGAAGACAGCTTTCGCATGAAATCTTGCAATCGGGAGTCATTTACAACGTCACGGCCCAGGTTCCAGAAAATGACAAGAATGCCTTTCATTATGTTGCTGTTTGACCACTCTGTGCGATTTACAAGTGCCTCGATATAAGAGCTATCGGGTAAATCGACGATAGCGAAACCAGTTCCCGGGACGCTCTCTCCAAGAACCATATCTGGAGTCACAACAACCCCATCTTTGCCTACGACGTTCTGTCCACTGGTGAGGAGCTTATAATCAAACTTGGGTATCCCAAACCTTTCAGCAGCCTCAGGGTTAAACTTGCCCCGTCGCTCGTGGCCTTTGACTATGTAGCACATAGACTGATTAGAGTGGTTTGTCCGTGGCAGTGATGGAACCATAGCCCCGGGCCACGGCTGACGGACTAATACAGGTATATCGGGCACTTCGTCGCCGTTACCTGGTAGAGGCCCGTCGTAAAGCTCAAGGTGGCCCTTGTGGTCCCGTACAAATAGTTTCGCGGGTAACTTTACTTGGTGCAGAGTCGTCTCAACGAGAGCATCCATTTTCCAATCCGAGTCAAACATTTGTGTGACCACTGTTTCAACCAGCTGCATATCTTTTTCGATTTCCGAGGCTGAGGATGTTGGAGGCAGGGATGCTTCTGTGTCTGGCCCCGTGTCTTCTGTGTACTCGTCGTGGGTTCGTTTTCGTGGGCTGGTCGGTGTCGGCCGGGCTGATTGGACTGGCATATACCACACGTTGATGTTCGTGTCTTGCCAATCCGGCTGAGAGGCGTGCTGTTCAGCCAAGCGAGGATCATTGCGTATCTCATGCGGTTCCAGAGGCATGCCCTTCCGAAATATAAACCGCCGTGCGGTAGCTAACAAATGCGTGAGATTTTTTCCACCATGGATACTAAGCTTTCGCAATGTGTCGTCGGGCCGCTGTTTCCTGCCCTTTTTCTTGTGTTCCTCATTGGCAGCCCTAATATCCTCTTTCGCACTGGCATGCATATCGGCAACGGTGAGGAGGAGGCCGAAGAGACCACCGGCCTGCTGCCAGTTCACCAGGCCGCTTAAGAAGACATCCTCAACCTTATTCAGCCCAATCTTTCGTTGGGTAACGGCGCGCTGGACACCCTCGGCCAAGTTCCCAAAAAGGTAGCGTTTGTCATCGAAGTGAAGCAGGAAGCATGTGCCATTGGAGTCGGCTGTGGGAGTGGTGATAATCTGAATCCAATTCAACATCCTGCGAGAAAATACTTGGGCTTCCGGATCGATGTAGTAGCGCGGACGAGGCGATAATGAGTTCTGAGGGGGGGTCGCCTGAGGGGGGGTCGCCTGAGGGGGGGTCACCTGAGGGGGAGTCTCAGAAGGCCTCCGGAAGAGTAGAAAGCGAGCGTTCAGATATTGCTCCGTAGGCGATGCTCGAAACACAGAGACAATGGGATAGCTAACGGTATTGCCAAGGGTACCGTTGAAAAGCGCAGCAGTTGGAAGCGGTGCCTTTGCGAGTCTCGACGGATCCAAGGATGGGCTGAGCCTGGGCACTATGTCAAGATGTGGATTTCCTCGCAGTGAAAATGGAAGACCGCGACGAGGCCTGCTCATCACACTTTTAAGAACATGGAGGCCGGTCATGAACGCCTAATACATGCAAGCAACAAATGGCGATCCGTATGCTCTTTTTGCATGTTACAAAGCTTAGTCAGTTTATCGCAAAACTAAAAAATAAAAGGCCCTGAGTTTGATTTGTTCCCTTGTCTCTTATCACTTATCTTATCGAGTATGTGGGCTCTCGTGAACGCCCAATCGATTGACCGTAATCGATAAGATATTGGCCACCGTTCGTGTTATCTCCCAGCTGGTATCCTGCCAAGACAGCTGCCCGGGATGCTTGTATCCATACCAACTGATGGCAGCTGGACTGAAATCTACTACCTAGGTAGGTATGTAATTGTATGTCTATGTACCATAGTAGTCGACAATTTTGCTCACAGCCTAGTTCTAGTTTATATTCTGAGTTCACTTTTAAGCAAGTACAACGCTAACATTTGGCACTACGAAAAGTATTTGCCAACGTAGAAGTTTGCGAAAGTCTAGATATAGGATAAACCACTGATTCCAATGAATATGCTGGTGAAAGCTTTCCCTTGGTCTAATTCCTATGTTCAGGCCATGTGTGACAAGGGCTGTAATAGGGCTTGGAATATATCAATTCAATAATAATTCTCTAGGGCCTCTGAGGGTGCTTATGGGTTCCAATCTAATCTGTATCGGCGTATGGTCTTATATAGACCTGCTACTACAGTACGTACTCTAGTACGCGTAATCTCTTGTTGCCTACATCAGCGTCGTCTGATGATCATGCCTTTTGTTAGGCAGTAATACATTCCATCAGCAACGAATAACAACCAACAGCACCCAATATATGTATTCGTGCAGCATTCCTGCATCTCGTATAGCTTCCAACAGGTCTTGGCTCCAATAGCCGTGTGACACCATGGTGCATATATAAGCATAGAGTATCTGAAGGCATAACCTTATATAAAACTAATGCCGTATACTGTATATAATTTAGAACTGCTTCTTTATGTTTGAGCATGCACCTGAGAATGAGTTGGTATGGTGTGTCTTTTTGACACCCTCCTTGATATACTGCAATATGCAGAATCGCGGTTGCTGTAGCTGGGTTAGGTTATATATCTGTGGCTGTAAAGCTTGTGTATTTAGGTCGTATCGATAGTAAACTTTAAAGATAGCACTGACATTGCACCCATGGTATAGGTAGCACCAAGTAGCGGCTGCTAGGGGTCATATATAGTATTCATTAGTTAGACTCATACGATGTCAACCTTTCATATATTTCATATTCATTTCATCTTAGACTTCAACACGATAAGGTATTGTGAGAGCGAAAGACACGAGATCCATTAACCCCTCAACATTATTACCCTTGTTAACCTTAACACTCGGCTTCTACCTAATGTTTTACGCAACAATCAACTGAATAAAGCGAAATAGTGTTCGTAGTCTAATTTTATGTGATTGTTATAGGGAATCTCCTTGAAGTGAAAAATATAAAGCAGTGATATAAGCCCAATCAAGTTGAGTTTATCTTACGGTAAACTGGCATACATATGCGTATACAGCTTTCCTCCCTCCAGGAACTAATGCATTCACACCATAACAGCATTGATATAGAGGAAATTCCTGTACTAGGTATCTCCAATACCATGTTAGTTCATGGTGGTATATATAATATTTTATGTCAATTTATTCTTTTGAATCGTTTCTATTCTTCGTGTCCATCATGCATGCGCACTCAGCGATCTCCTTCTTATGGGTTGTAACTTAGAACCTCAAGATTGCGTACTTGGTAGAGGGTATCTTCATTCACGGTGCTCAGTATATTTCGGACCAAATAGTAGGTTTCGCTTACCGCTGGTAGGGCCGGGTGACCCAGATGAGCCCTCCATTTGGAGGTTGATGATACTGAAAGTTGACTGCGTTAATGATAGTACTCATCCGACCTTCGAAACCAAGCGTCGAGTGGATTCGTAAAGAGCTTACAGATACATCGGCTTGCCAAAAAATCCCCCGCCCACTTGTGTCGCGACAAGCGAGCCGTCCATGTAGAATTTCACTGAGACGTCCCGTTGGTTGATATCGCGGATTTCGCACTTGATCGAATGGAACTGATCCGGGTTCGGATACGTCACATCCTTCCAGGAGATAACGGACGAGGTGTTGTATGTGTTAAACGAGATCTTCCCCGAGCCCTTCCATTCCGCCATATCGATCTCTGGGGGCCAGCCATTGACCGCGGTCAACCAGAAGGCCGGCCAAGTCCCCTTTGTCGTCGTGGCCTTGAATTCGCCGGTGAAGTCGTAACCTCCCCCTCGCGCCACAGTGATATGCTCCCGAGCATTAATTGCTCCGGACAGGTAGTTGATCTTGATGCTTTTACCCCCGTGCTGAGCGTCCTTTTGACCGCTGACCTTCTTCGCCGCCAGGGTCAACAGGCCGTCGGAAAACTTGACCTGGCTCTTATCCATGCGTGCGGCGCCGTTGTGATCGGTTCCCCATGGGTAGTTGTAGGCCCAATCAGCATCGAAGTCGGACTGAGAGTTGAAGCTCGTTTTGGGAATGATGGTACGAACTGCCTCTGCTCCAGCCGCAATGGCCAGGAGAAGCGAGGCGGTGCTGGAGATGCGCATTATGAGGCACCGTGGACCTTAATTCTTGATATGTGCGCCGAGGGATAGTGTAAGCCTTAGGCGGATCACTCAATTCTAGAGAAGGCATACTGATATTTATGTACCTAGACCTCCTATAACAATTTCGATTGTTACGTACTAGGGGTTGCTCTCATTCCATACCCCGGGTATTAATCTACGTAGCCGTGACAGCTACTGCCGGGTAAAACAGGACATTGAGCCCAATAATACGAGTTTATAATCTAGACTGCTCGATTGATCAGCTCATAGAGTAACTCCACATATAGAACGATCTATCGTGCACCTCCTCTGAATACGAGAAATATAATCAACTATGCTTATTTGAATCGAGTTCGAACTAACTAAAATAATCGCGTTCTTAGACTAATGAAGGCAGTGTAGCGAATCTGATCGGCAGGGAACCACTTCGCATACCACATACCATTGCCGTAATACCAAATAGGCTTTAATAGAAGAGAGCTGGTAGAAGGAAAGACATAAATAAGGTTTTGTTCCCCAATATTATTCCCCAAGGCGATCTCTTAGACAACTCCACACTATACGTAACTTTACTAGGGAACACAACTCATACCGTTTTATTGCAGAGCCAACAGATGACAACATGAGTGACTTTGTCTAACCTTCCAATAGGATGTACAAACTCACATGCGCGATTGGATCATGTTTCATTATTGGGAATGTCTATCAGGTTGAAGCATCGGTATAAGACTCAGGCATTGATATTTGCTGTTTCATCTCTTATTCAACACTCGTTGCGAGCCATACTATATCACTTCAAATTAGTTAAGCCATGCTAACTGTTGAGTAAAATCGAGCAATACTCTTATCGTGGTTGATTTATAATTATTGGAGATATATTACAGAGAATTGGTAGTCGTGTTGATCGCTTAGATTTATTAGATAATCACTTTTTCTTATTGCCAGCCATAGGCGGAAAAGATGTCACGGAAGCTGAGGTCATATCCTCCCCAAAGCTCCATGTAGTCAGGTCACTTTGGGAGTATTTGGTATCATCGACAAAGCGGATCGTGTGGAGTCTCTCGGCGTTTTCATTTCACGCGTGACGGCACGCCCATGGATGAATTCATGGGTTTCATTACCATCCTTAGTGCTGCAATATTATGGCAGCTCAACTCTGGCTATAAAATTATGTGAAGCCGAGCAAAAGCTTTGAGAAAGCTCTCATAAATTTCATTACCGAGTGCTCCGGATTACTGGGAAAGGGGTACTTTCTCCATGTTTCTCTACTGGCTCCATGCTAGGACCGCATACAACGAAAGGGGATTGGGGAAAATACAATCTACCGCTCCCAGGACCTCTGGGCCTAGTATTTGCATATCCCGTTTCTAATACAGAGAAGGGGGTCAAGAAATAGATATAGATTGGAACGAGTTCAGAAGCAGGAAAGCCCAGCGGCATATGAACAGAGTCACGGTTTTCGAAAAAGGTATCATAGTGAAATCATTTCAGATTTCTTCCAAGTTAGTTCAACCTCCTAATCCTTCATTGCAGTGATTAGCCTCTTTTAATAACTCACGAAGATTTCTTCTAGTTCTTAACACACAGAGAGGCCCGGTGGGATTCGGACTCACCCTTACTTCTACAAGAATACGTTTAAGGGCAAGGTGTGTAGGCGAGAATGTAACACGGGAAACACAGAAGCTTCATGCTACGTTCTATTCATCAGGAGCTGACTACAATATATAGTCTCCTAGTTTTAACATGATCTCGCACAAATTAAACAGAATATACAGATCCAATCTGAATATACTAACTTACTAAGCACACTCCAAGACTCGCCCGGGCTATTAGAGCCCATCCTATCTTGCAGTGCTCCGATTGGCCTAGCAGCTGGAGCTATGATATTGTTATATGTATCGTTAATGAATTATTACTACCAAATGTCGATTACCAGATAAGGTCATCAATGAACAACCAACGCTCTTACTTCGCCGACCCCTTGCATGTCCCTGCCCCACCAACCCCCCTTCAGAGAAGTTGAAAATGCCTTTATATTTGTCTCTTAAAACACATTGTGTTCTGAGTCTCAATTTCACTCCAGTCTTGTCAATCTGATTAACTTGACGGCCACGCTCTGCAAAATTAAAATGGATGTTACCGGTGTAGCTCTAGTGGTTGGTGCCGGTATGTAACAGACTCTATTTACGTCCTCTGGTGAACTCAGTCAAGACTGAACAGGGATGGATAGGCAGTGGCATCGGCCTCGAGACTGCCTTAATGTTTGCAGAAAGGGGCGCACGAGCCGTCATATTCGCAGACCAGGCGTTCAACGCAGCCTCCAAGGCTTCAGAGAAGAGCAAGTCCATAGCAACGGCTGCAGATTACCAGACTGTGGCTGTAGCCGTTGATGTCCGGGATCGAGCGTCTATACGAGCGGTGATAGAAGAGATCAAGAGGCGATTCGGCAGGCTTGACTATGCCATCAACAGCGCTGGGGTCAGTAAATTGACCATCGCCCCGCGAACAAAGTTATTCTATGAGTATCTCTCAGACTTTTGACTAAAATCTTATTTGTTGCTCGTTATAGGTTCCGCGGAAAACATCAGCTGATACTACGAGTGTTGACGAGCCCGAATATGACCATTTGCATGACGTGAATGCGAAAGGCATTCTACACTGTCTTCAGGAAGAGATCGCTGCCATGAAGGATCAAGAGCCAACTTATGTCGAAGGGCGTAGTGGCAGTCGTAGCAGTGAATAGCATTCAGAGTCATGTGTTGCGCCTTATAACAGGTTTCGGTGTCCCCCTCCCCCCTTTTTTCCCCTTCTTTCCTTCCCTCACTCAACGAGGATTCTACCTGCTAAGACTGGAGCTGAAACTCCGGAATCTTTTCTAGAATTACCGAAAGAAAAGATTACTGACTACAGACGCTGCAGTCGGTCCCGGCTCTATCATAAACGTAACCTCTCTATCTGCAATTGTTGGCTCAGCCAATACCATCACCTACACAGCGAGCAAATTTGCTGCACGGGGTATAATTAAGTGTGCTGGTAAGTTCAATAGGCTTGGCCTCTTGACAGGCTCAGAACTACTGTATGGAGATGGCCGTGCTAACCTTAGCTTTTAGCCTTAGAAAATCGGAAATCCGGCCTCCGGATCAACGAGGTGTGCCCAAGCTATACAGATACGCCACTGTTATGGTCAATTATTGAGAGACAGCCCGCAATACACGAGGTGGTCAAGAAGTTGATGCCTTTGAGCCGTATGGCTGCACCTGAGGAAATCGCAAGTGTGATTCACTTCCTGGCTAGCCCCGGGGCGAGCTTTGTCAATGGGCAATCGGTGATAGTGGACTCAGGAGCGTCAGTCTCCATCATGACTTGAGAGCCTTCGGCTTACATATATTGCTTGTCTAGATTCAGGCCCAGGTATGATCAGGTTTCTTTAGCTTTGATCCTAGATAGGCATCTAGTGGCTTTAGCCTATAGACGCGACACCAACTACACCATGATTGACCAGCATTCACGGAGTGTACCAGGAACAAAATCATGATCCCTATTTCGTCCCCTCATATAGTGTAATATAGTATAACTTTCACAGATAGTTATCTATTCCCATCGTATAGGTAAGTCAGTTTCACGAAACTGTAGTGTATATCATTTGTCACGCCTGAGAAAATCCGGCCGACTGGAGTCGAGAGGGGGATAATATAATGAGCAGTAATATATTAATTATCACGTAGAAAAAAGCATTCTGCTACGAAGAGCACTCAAACACGCAACGTTGCTGGCATACCAAGCTAGCAGAAGTACCTATGCAAAGTCCCGTAGTTTTTCCAGTCCAGCGGGTACGTACTTGTATCATGACCAAGCTTTCACCAACGGCCGAGATCGACTCGTTAAATACGACATCAGTCCCATGGACCTCCTAGTGCTATCAGACACGCCCCAGCGTTACCCAGGGTGCTGCTTAAGCTTATCGAACGAACTTCTCAACCACCTGGGCTCTCTATTCAAAAACCACGCCAAGTCGGGCCTCATCCTATCGATTGGCAGCGGCACTGGTCTCCTGGAGGAGCTCCTGCACGCGCATCTGAACAAGGAGCCGAACTGCAAGCTGCGCGTCGAAGGCGTCGAGGTCCCTTCAACAAATATCCACCTACCTGAGGATCGCATCAACGTCGTCAATGGTACTTGGGCCATCTGTCGCCGCGCTGCGGACTCAGTCGCGCTGGTGTTCGTGTATCCGCGAAGCGCGGAGTTGGTCAATTCATATGTCGACTCTTTTCTACAGAAACCAGGCTATGTTAAGCTGGCGTTGTGGCTTGGCCCGAAGGCGGACTGGGAGGAGTTTGCTGCGTGTTTCCGTGTCCCTGGATTCGAGGTCGAGGAATTGCAGGATGGTTGTGGGCTTGTCGAGTATGAAATGATGACAGTGCTGAGACAACCGAAGATCCAAAGCCTCTGACCTTCAATATCTCGCAGCAGTGATATGGTCTACTGGCTTTCAGAGATCACGACCTTCGCCGACCTGATCTTGAGGGTGTCGGATTTTTATTCAATACCCCCCGTATCTCCACGACCATATTTGGCAGTATCTTAATAATTGTTACTATATTGTCATATTAAATATTAGTTTAGTTCAGATAATGCATAGGCCTCATTTGACCTTTCCCTTTAATCGCCGCCATAATTTTGGTTCCAGCTAAAATATTCATAGACACACTCAATATCACCATCTGGGCTACTAACATACAATTCTCGTAATTCCTTCCACTTATATTTTCGGTTTCGAAGGCGAACATCCAGAACTGCGTTTGACTTTTGCTGACGAATATCCCCCTTAATCCAAGGAGATGCCACCTTCTCTTCATAGTCTACTCCTACACCCCTTTTGGCGACGACCACCCAGTATTTTGATGATTCCTTGCCATTATGACCTGCTGGTGGGTCGATGGTTACCAATGGCTGTGAACCAGCCCCATCCCGATTCTCGAGGACGGTGTTCCATTTGGCAAGTAGAGATTGCTTGCTAGAACAAAGTAGTTCGTCCGTTTCAGGAAGTTTAAAGATATGGTGTAGTTCTTTCCATCCATTACTATGCTTGAGTAAGTCCTCCATATGGCTCAGATCCCCCATGGAATCATCACCGGGGGAGACAACAAAGTAGTCTAGTCGAAGCCCCGGAAGAAGTTTGAGAACTTGATGAAGAGAATAAGGAGTAATTCCACCACCATCTTTTCTTCCAAGGCGAAGAGGGAGATCACTCACGCACACGCGACCGACCTTTGAGCGCGTCTCGACGGGCAGCATAGCTAGCACATCGAGCATTGCCTTGGGAGAACGAAATATGAAGAAGACTAGCCGCAACCAGGTATCTCCAACATCGCGTTTAGCTCGATGACAGGTTCGGGTAATCTCAAGGGAATTTGAGCCTTTCCGTTTATGAGTTTTCGAATTGGCAGGCGGGAAAGCCGCTCCATACTCAATTGTTGTGGAGAGGAAGAGGTAGGTGTAGATCTCATCCCGTAGCTCTTGGGGAAGTCGAAAGAGTGGGCTAGATTGTTGGAGATTGACGTGGGCCATATTGCTGCTTAGACCGAGTACTGTCTGCCTCAGTTCCTCATCCTCATCATCGACGTCTCCAATATAAACTCGCGCTGCGACTATCTTTGAGAGGAATGGTAGAATAAGGTACGGTTGGCAAGGGATGTCATGTGGAAGTCGTATGGTTTTTGGTGGTGGAGAAAGCAAGTAGGTGTAGGCAAGGCACAATAAGTGGAGAATTTACCTCGATGATAATTATTATTAAGTATAAAAGGCTATATAATTTAGCTATCAAGGTACTGTAATTATGAATAATTAATGAGTCTTTTAGCTAATAGTATTGACACGCTATACCTGCAGCTCTCACCAATTGAATGTAAGGGTAGGTAGCGGATGTTGTATTAATGATGGAGAGTGAACTCCATGTGACTAGGTAATGGATTCCTTAAGCTGACAGGCAGGGACGCACAGACCACCACCACAGTACTTTAAGTTGAGTTTGGTTTATAGTAAGCATTGTTTGGTGTGAATTTGAGTGTGTTTCTACTTGTATGATGTATCGCCAGATACAGGAATTCAAGAAATTGAACTGACATGAATTTCTCTGGAAGGTTGATGGATTGATCATATATTAACACAAACCCGAGCCGAGACTCTTATTCAATGCAAGCATTAGCTATTGAGGTCAATTGGCGAACCAGAAATGACTCTTCCGGACATCATCACACGTTGGAATGCGATGTATACGTATAGCAAGCATGTCTTTCCTTAGAATCGTTGCTGCTTTCACCTGGGCTTTTACCTGAGCGAGAATTCACAGTGTTTTCTAGCACCGCCTACCTGCCGTCCCAAAATGATCATACGGCTACCTCTTCGAGCAGCGCTATCACCTCTTCCGGCTTGCTCAACATAGCCGAGTGTCCGGAGTCGATCCTCTTGACCACGGCCCCAGCCAGCTGCGCAAACATCTCCTGCACCGGCGGCGGAACCGCCTTGTCTCCCGTGCAAATCTCATACGTCGAGAGCACATACTTGTAGGCGCACCGTTTCATAATCGTGTCCTTGACTGCATTGCTCTGGGGAATCACTCTGTCGGCCCAGTACGCGGCCTCGTCCGAGGGTAAGTCGTCGTACATAGTTGCAAGCGGGTCGCGCATCTTGAACCGCCCATCCCAATGGCCATGGGCGGGCGAGTCGCCCACGGCCGTCACGACGGACTGCCCCATCGGCATGACGAAAGCTGAGAGGTAGAATAGATGCGCCACGCCGCCGGGTAGGCCGCGTTCCTTGCGGCTTTGAACGGTGAGGTCCTCCGGCACGGCTTCCGCGCCGACGAGACCGCCGTACGAGTGCATCACGACGACGACCGTCTTGCCTTCACCGTCGACTAGCTTTTTTATGACGGCCTCGACGGCCTGGACGTCGTCGGCTAGGGTCTTTTTGATGAAATCCGGCTCGTCTTGGCCTGTTAGTGAGGGGTATGAAGGCTGCACGACGGGGAAGCCGCGGGACTCAATGAGCCTGGCGAATTTGTGGTAGACCTCCGGGAGTTGGAAGGTTCCCTGCAGGAGGACAACAGTGGGCTTAGTGGGCGACGCCATTGCGAGAGTGCCGTTGTCAATGCTCGTGATGGTGTTGTAGAGATCTCCCAGATTTAGACGCTGATGGGGAAGAGTTCGGATGCCCTGCCTGCGACTGACACTGGATGCTTGATTCGTGCGACTTTTTTATCATGGGGGATTCACTATAATAGAGAAATCACTATGTATGAGGGGCGGCTAGCCTAGAGGGTATAATAAGACTCGAAGCTGTGCCACCGGAGTTAAGAAGAGCATGAGGAGCGCTAAAGATAGTGCTAGGCCGCAGCTGAACAGTTCATTCTTGCATCCTAATGCTGATATTAATCGTGGCATCCTTTAATGCCCCTTCTTCGATATAGTATTACATGTTACTAACAGGTGACCTCATCGGGACTTAGCCACGACCAAAAATCAGGGATTAGACAAGCTCACAGCAGAGTCTTCCAGATAGAAATGACAAGAATAACCCTGGGCTAAAGCTATAGGCACAGTATTCTTCACGTACGATGGCCAGGAGAAGAGAGCGAAGACCCAGAAAGGGCAAGAAGCTCAGGCGTAGCTATCTCAATACCCAAGCAGAATACGAACACAACCTCGTCGCATAAGCACTAGGCGCAGCAAAATCATCGCGTTCATTTAGTCGACGCACTAGGCGAAGCTTGTTAATGGGGTTTCTATTTAATGGTATGAAGTTCGGAGTGCGGAGAGTACGTAGTCGGTAACGAGGTCCACTGCTCTCGAGGTTAACAAAAAAAGGGGGCTGCCAATTATGTATTGATCTAGGTGCTAACTACCCCCTAGCAATCTGAAATAAGGATGCATAAACCTCTAGAATTAAATTACATATTAAACTACAATGTACACATCTCACTTCGAAGAGACATTATATAGGGAACGCTTGGGTATATTGAATTTTTCTCTAGTCTAATACCAGGAGGTCTCCACGTCTTGGTAGGTAAGTGAACGACATAGTGTCAGGTGGTAAGTCTAATCGACCACTACCCACTTCCCAGCAGATTCCTCGCGTGCTTCTGCATATCGATTGAGTTGAAATGTCTTTCTGAGAGCAGCCTTAAGAGATCTCTCCCTTCTCCTTGAGCTTGCGCACCTCTTCAGAGGTATAAGCGTGGACAAGATTGGCCCCGCTGTCAGAGTTGCTCAGGGAAAGAAGAACGGTGGTACCTTCCACAAGCTGCAAATGATGCTCTAACGTAGGCCCTCTGGCGATAGCAACCATGTGACTTTGCTTTCCACCCTTGTTCAGGGTGCGAACTTGGAAATGACCTTGGCCTAATACCTCCTCGATCTTGGCGTATTGCTGGCCAACCTTCTTCAGCAAAAGTTGTCGTGTCATTATGACGGCGTTAAGATAGATAAAGGTAGATGGTGTCTCGGGCTGAATGAAGTTATCCTTTCTGGGGTAGACTTGTGTATGCGTAGGTGTTTATGTGTAGGTGTTTGTGCGTAGGTCTGTATGCGTTGGGTGTTGGATTTGACCAGAATATGGAGAGAGAGAGATATCTGAGCCGCATTATATACTTTTCGTAGGAGCTTCAAGCTCCTAACCTGTTGACTATTGTTATGAATCACTTCCCAGTGAATATTCGGACGTACGCCATTGCATCGCCTGTAGGACAAAGCCCAAGTTCAAACAAGAGCCTGTCGAAGATCCCAAGACAATGATTGGACTCTCCCATGATTGTCATTGAGAGGAATGTGTAACAAAGGAGCTATTGCCTTTTCTGTGCACAGGATACTGACAGCTTGGTATACTACATAACAATTCACATAATGATTCAGTTTCAATAGGTCACATGCTCTTCTAGGTGTTTGTGCAGGAGGTAAAGACGCTGAAGTGAATATCATAGCGGATGCGATGTCAGACACGGCTACCCTCGAAAGTTGTCAGAACTGGACATAGTGAATGTACGAGTCTAGAACTGGAAGAGCGGAACAGGTCCACCACCAATAGGGTTGAAATAATACTTCGGAAATAGGTAGTCAATGCTTATCTACGCTCTAAGCTCTGCATATATGTAGTGTAATACAATAAAATTCGGCAAGAGTACCATTCGTTCTATTATCAACCTATGGGGAAGAATGAATGTACTTGTTGACATGTGCTAAATAGTCGACTAATCATAGTCTGAGTCATGGCCTCGATATATGAAGACTTATAGGTATATGTAGTTGGTGAAGATTAGTATACATGCGATTCGAGGTGCTTGGCATAATGGACAGCTGGTAATAGTCGAATATATTCACTCACGATACCTAGGTGTGATGCCTTATTCTAGGTACAGGCACCATGTAAGAAGAAACTTCTACTATAGTTTCTGCTGTTTTGCAGTCAAAAGCAGTTCCGAAACCACTGACCATTCAGGCCCTTACCCAACGCCGTGTGATCCACAGCAGGTAATAAGATCATCCCGAGATGATAAATCTAACTTTGATGTGGGGGGTTGTGGAGGTTGCCCCGCGTTATTTATGTCCCATAACTTACAAGACGCTTGATAATGGAGTTCCGATATAACTGCCGTCCACTGTGAACTGAGTAATACATACATATTTAGACGCTTCTCTAGCTCTGTGTAATTATAAATCAGTAGTTATAAAACAACTCGTTCCCAACTTCCCATGCTTCACGCACGTAAAATAATACCCCTCATCCGCAGTCGCATTCCCACCAGCATCCGTGCCCCGCACATCTTCGCCGTCACTCCCAGGCGTCCCACCTCTTCTAAGGCCAACGCCCCCAGAATGTCCGTGTCAACGCAGCTAGAGGCGCAATACCAGCGCAACCCGCACCCGGACTTCAAGGAGGTCGAGGCGTCGCGGCCGGACTGGGACCAGGATGCGCACTTCCACTACACGAAGACAGCCGCGCCATCGTGGAAGTTCGGCGACGGCGCGAACCCTCTGCACCACACCTCCTCCCCCAAGAAGCACGTCACCATCGACCCGTACGAGCCCGGGCGGCCGGCGCCCTTCAACTACAAGCTGCTGATCAGCAGCATCGTGCCGCGGCCGATCGGCTTCGTGTCGACGCAGTCGGCGGACGGCGGCGCGCGCAACCTGGCGCCCTTCAGCTACTTCCAGATGGTGAACCACGACCCGCCGCTGTTCGTGGTCGGCGTCGCGGGCGCGCTGGCGCACCCCAAGGACACCCTGCGCAACCTGGTCGAGAGCCACGAGTGCACCGTCAACATCGTCAGCGAGGGCTTCCTCGAGGCCGCCAACGCCACCAGCGTCGACGCGCCGTACGGGCTCTCGGAGTGGGACGTCAGCGGGCTGACGCCCGCGGCGGACTGCGTTGATGTCAAGGCCCCGCGCGTCGCCGAGGCTGTATTTTCGGTGGAGTGCAAGGTCGAGAGCATTCGCGAGTTCGAGAGCCGCGCTACCCCCGGCAAGAAGACGGGGTGTCTGGTTATCCTCGAGGGCACGCGGTTCTGGGCCCGTGAGGACGCCGTCAATGAGGAGCGGAATATGCTCGATCCTGCGGTCTTGAGGCCGGTGTGTCGCCTGGGCGGCATTACGTACGGGCGCGTTACAGAGGCTATTGAGATCCCGAGGCCGGTGTTCGCCAAGGATGTTGGGGGTGTGGAGGGGTATGAGAAGTTGAAGGCGAAGGCGAAGAAGGTAGATGGTGAGACAAAGTCATAGAGATAGGTATACATATAGACATGGACTTGGAATGTTTTGGGAGTTCTACGATGGGGATGGAATAGCAAGCACAATAGACACCAGGTTGGGCAGTAGATAGTGTGAGTGGCACGATTATATTCATGCGTAACCTGCTCAGATAGTGTTCTGAGATTTCTCATGCAACGTGGCGGCCCCTTACGCCAGCTAGCTCTAGCACACATTCCGCCTTCTCCCCAGGTTTTGTGTACTTCTCAAATCGATAACGCCGTACCGTACATATAGCCAGACATAAAGTATAGAGCCGATTCCAGGTATAGAGCCTAATCCAGACCGAGCAAACGAAACGCAATGAGCCCCCTTTATCTCGCAACACCGCCTGCCGTGGTATATTTCACCGCCAGACCACCACCCCCGGGGATATATGCAAAGTGTGAGTGAAGAAAATCAGAACATGAAACTCTGTCCGGGCTTCGAGATGATGAAATCGCAGCCCAGCTGTGCCTCCTTCTCGTGCTCGAGCAACTCGTCTAGAATAATCTCTCGTGCGTTCTCGCCGTCATTAAGTTTCTCCTTCACGTGGATGATAACCACCTTCAGCCCGCGGAGTGGATGTAAGCTGTGCGGGGGTGGTAAATGGGATATGATGTTGACCGCTTCCATGTCCCTGAGACTCATCTCGGCGGTCGGCGACGCAATATGCGGGGACTCGATGCTGTACTCGCTCGGCGGTCCTGTTGCGGAGCCAGAGGCCCCACGGGGACGCGTCGATTTGGGCGAGACCGGGTGATCGTCTCCGCCGGACCTAGCGGCCGCGCGATTCGCCCGCCTGCTCGCCT
The DNA here is from genome assembly GCA_022497155.1 of Whalleya microplaca. NCBI lineage: Eukaryota > Fungi > Ascomycota > Sordariomycetes > Xylariales > Xylariaceae > Whalleya > Whalleya microplaca. Next base: position 79,580 of record MU385788.1, read on the forward strand.
CCTCCGCCTCCCTCTTGCGCTTCTTATTCGTGGGGGGTTTCGCCGGAGTCTGGCGGGCCATCTCGACCTCTGCGGCGAGCACCCTCATCTCTTGGATGATGTAGCGGGGTGTCAGGTGGCCGAAGAGCCGATCATCGGTCTGGCTGTCGTCGTACGAGCACTCGATGAATATCGCCGCGAGGTTCCCCTTCGCGATCCGCGGCCCCGCTTCTTGCCAGATAAAGATGTTGCGCGGCGAGAGCGAGATGCTGTCGGGTTCCACGTCTCCGAACATCAGGACTTCACGACCCGTGGTCGTGTCTCGAATGAAGTAGGCGCTAGAATCGTAAACGCAGATCGATTCGCGCTCCTGACCGGCTGACGTGTGGATCACGCCCGAACCTCGGAAGAACGGCGACGGGCCCGTAGTGGCGTTACTACTTTGGGCACCTCGCGGTGATACAATGGAGGAGGCATCTACGCTACCAAAACGTGAAGAAGATGCGGAACCGCGGTGGCTGTGTCTTTCCATGCAATGTCCGTGGCTGACGCTGAAGACCTTGACGGTGATACCATCACTGATTTCTAGGTATCCCTTTCCATCACCTTCGCCAAGCGCCGGGCTTCCTCCTTCGACTAGGCGTGTATAAGTGACGAGGCCAGCGCCATTATTCTCATCTGACAGATTAGGCCAAATTATGTTGTTGAAGATATGGTTCTTAAAAGCAGAGATAGTAGATGGCAATCCAGCGAGTCGTTTGGGTCTTGCTCCAGGGAGTGCGGCCGTGTTGATCACGAAACCGCTTATGTGGTCAAGGTGGGGATGAGTGATGAGATATGCGTCAATGACTTGTCGTGTAATGTAAGCCGCGTTAGTTGATGCGGATACCGAATTAACCTCCAATCCGGCAAAGGGACCGGACTTGAGGGTATGTGGTAATGTGACACTGGTACCTAGCCCCTTGGGTTGTGTCTCTTCGAGAATGTGAGTGATGGCGGAGAGGTGGACACCGGCATCGAGGGCAACTGTAGATCCTCGAGTCCATCCGTGCTTGACTGAGCGTACAAGGAAGGCAGTGACATTGTTCTCTTGTGGTCCACCACCCGAGCCCTAACAGATGCCAGATATATGTTAGCTGATGCCTTGACCAGGTCTGAAATCAATGAAAGAAAACCCGGATGAGGCAGTCTCGATTCTCAAGTCACGTTATTCGCTTCGAGGGCAAAATCAGATACATTGATACATAGGAAAGGGGCCTGGGCCTGGCACTTGAAGATACTGAAGGGCGGATATAGGCGGCTTCCGTGACGTCACTGTATCCAGGAAAGCAGAATCGATAAAGGCGTTATCGACAAGCGCTACACGTGACGTGTCAAGCTTAAAATTCGGGTCGGCTTGCGGTGTTCACTACGAACTGGCTTTGTTTCCTTCTCCAGCCACTGACATCAGACCAGCAGACGGACAACCTCCGTCATCTTTCCCAATTTGAAACCGAAAATTCAATTGGAGGCACCATTTTTTCTGATGCTTTCAATCCGGCTAGGGAGTATTCGATGATTGGAGGAGACGTTGCTTATTGTGCAGGAACAGCCAGCCAGCCAAATGATGGCCTATCCAAAGGCCAGCCAAGCCATCCCGCATTGATCGGCACCACAAAGGACAGCGAGCTCAGCACACCCATACATCCAATGGCCATGAGCTGAGCAAGGCTGAATTTGGGGAAGTCTAATTCGACTGCGAGATTCCAATGGTCTAGATCGGAGATCGCGCATATGCGTAATATGCGGACTATGCGTCAGGCCAAGTGGTCGAGATCGCGCGCGCCGCGACAGGGGAGGTAACTTGGCCAAGTTGGCTGGGACAAGGCCGCGAATCGAAATGGGCGCAGAAAGCAGGATAACTCAAGGAGAAGCATTGATGAATTGAAAGCACTTACGAGAACAATCACTTGTATTGCAGGCCGCTTCACCACTCCCTCCCCATCTGCAGCAGCCGCCATCATCGGCATCTGCACTCGTCGCGCTCGTCGCTGGTACTTAGGCTGTTTCACACGAGCTTTGCGCCGCTGGTTGAGAGTGTTCGTGGTCTCTGCATGAGATGGTCGCAGATAGCGAATGAATTGGGGGGGTTTTTGGGGAAGGGTGACTCGCGATGCGCTCAGCAGTTATTTTTGGACCCGAGGGAGGGGGCGAGGGGGCCTGGGGTCTGGGGCTTGGGGTCGCGCGCGCGCGCTACAAATCGATTCCTTTTGGCTGACTTACTAAGGTATTATCTACCTCGATATCGCACACGTGACGGCCTAATTCCAGCGCCTTTAACCCCCTGCTCTCGTCCCTTCAGTACATGTACTCTCTGAGGTCACCTGAATATTCCGGTTGTTCTTGTCAAGAAAGGGAAAAGGGATGAGAACGAAATATCGTCTTATCATTATCCAGCGTTCCAGCGACCTGGAGAATCACCCTATTTAAGGTTCACAGGAATATAAAGCATGGCCCATGCAACGCAACGCAACGCAGCGCGGCGCTTGGTGTCCAGTAAAGTTCTAGCGCGGCGTGACGCAACAAGTCAAAATCGGGGGGCTCCACATGCAGAGCGTATCAGGCGTATCTCTAGCCTTAGCTGGAGACATGGGGGGCTTGATTGGCAGCCTTCAGTTGTTAGTGTGCCCAAGGTGCTATGGTTCCTCGGGCAGGCCGCTGCAGCACTGCGCAAACTCGCATGATACTGCAAGTATACGTAGATAACAGAGGATGGTCAGTTTTTACCGACTGCCAGCTCCTTGTTATATCATCCGCTGCTTGCGGTTTGGGCCTCGGTCTCCTGTTGAGACCCTGTCCTTTTCTCGATGCGTCGATGGTCTTGCATTCCTTGGACATTTTCCACAAATTCCTTACTGATCGTTTGTCATTTACATACGCTTGTCTCGGCTATTGTTATATATAATAGTCAATTCGTTTACATGTGGATACAAGGCATTATCAATATATTCTGTGGCAATTGTTGTGTTTTATTCCACATCCGTTACATGCTACTTTACGAGGTATGAGTTTTGTAAGACCTATCGAAACAAAGCACGTTATATATACACATTTTCACTATGCATAGACTCATCGTAGTAAACAATTCGATTTTGATAGCATATCTATTACTCAATAGAGCTATATAATCCGAGACGCTTACCTAGCAGAAAACATGTAAACAGCTAACTTAAACAGGTCTTAAACAACCTCATGCGCCATTCGTCATGCTCTATGCTCCGTGCGTTACGCAGTAAACGCCTTTCCATACCTTCTTTGAAGTTTTGATTAATTTTGACATGTTGTACAAACCTATACTCACCTATCACCTATGCGGCCCACCGTGATCCGTTGAGACCCGACGACGGGCTCTTCGGGGCTCCCGATGGGAATGTAAGCGTAGGGGATGCAGGTGACCCCTCGATAGTTGCCTCCTGTGCAGTCGAATCGAGGGGTGTATCTGTTTCGACAGGTTGTTGTTCATCATTCATCACGATTGGTTCCAAATCACCAAAGACATCCTCACCATCATTGATCTCATAATCTCCAAAGAGATCGTCGACTGGCTCCTGTTCCGGATCTATCCCCACTGGCTCCGGGCCGGTGTGGGTCTCTCCGTTCTCTTCAACATCGTGGCTAGAAAACTTACCATCTTGCATCTCATCAATGAGCTCGTGAGCTTCCTGGTCACCGAGGGGCTCCTCGGCCTTGTAGTTAGTGAAATCTTGACTCTCACCTGGTCCTGAACCGTCGAAGTTAAAACTGGCCACGCCCTCACCCTGGTATTGATGGACCGGCTGTTCCGTGTTGTTCTGTGGGACATGGACGTTCTGCCAATATTCTTCATCGGCAACATCGACCATTCGAACGTCTGCGGCCTCAGGCTTTGTGTCCGGAATGAGTTCGGGTTCTGGATGATGCCTCTTAGCCGCGGGCTCTTGGGTTTGGTCTTGGTAGACAAACCCAAGGTTCTGGTCTTCAGCCTCGACTTCATCCCTACTTCGCTTGCTTGGCTGCGCAGTCTCCACAGGAGACTGTACACTTTGCTCGTGGTAATAGGAGTAGGGCATCGGTGGGTTCATGGGTTGAGGCCCTTGCTGATGTAGTGGCGCCATCACCGCTACAGGGGGGTCATCGTACATACCGGATGGGATATGGCTGTAAATGTACGAAGCGGGAGCTTGTTGTTGAACAACTATTGGCCGTCGCACTGAAACACCATTGGGCTTGCCATTTTTCGCCTTCTTCTGGGCTTCTGGCTGGATTGGCTTACCCATGTACTTCTCGAGCTCGGCCTCGGCGCCAGGGATCGGGTCGCCGTTTGCATCCAACAAGTCGTAGTTCTTGCAATCCTTGAGGAAGGTCAGCAAGGCAAGGTCCCCCTTGTGCTTGGTGATGTCGATGCCGCCCCGTCCCTCTCGTACCTTGGCGCGCGCACTGTTGTCGTTCTCGGCCGCGTGGCAAGTCAGACGGTAGGTCAGGGAAGTCTCGTGGGTGCGATGCTTCCTCCTCCCGCCCTCCTTGTTCTTCCACTTGGGGTACTCGTCGCGCCACCAGTTGTCGATCTCGTTCCGGATCTCGGGGTACTGTCTGGACAATTTACCGGGGTTCATCTCCTCGTGCCTGAACTCGCGGTCGTCGACGCGGATGTCGAGCCGCTGCCACGCCTCGACCAGGTCGAAGTGGCGCTCGAAGCACCAGAGGTGAAGGTACCCGGCGTTGTGGTACGGATCGATGGCCTCGCCATCCTCGTTCATGCGCTCGTCGAGCACGATGCGCGGGAACCCGGGCTTGATGGTGCGGTTGGGCATGGGGCAGTCGGCGAAGCGGCACTTGTGCGAGGCGGAATCGGACGGGTACCGCTCGTTGGACTGCGACGCGGGCCAACTAAGCCACAGCGTCAGGCCCTTGCGCTTCTTCCCGTGCACGACGCTGACGCCCGGCAGCAGCGCCGGCATCTTGAACTCCTCGCCCTTCCGCGCCATCGGCCCGTACAGGTACCACCGGAGCTCCGTGCTCGTGTACGACCGCCCCTTCTCCAGCTCCCCGTGCTCCGTGTACTGGAACAGCGGCCGTCCGTTCTTCTGCATCGGACCCCACGGCGCCGGGCGTGGAGGGGGCGGGCCGTACCACTCGCGCGCGTCGGGCTTGCTTTGGTCCTTGCGTGTCACGCGGGGGATACGCCCGTTCTTTAGCTCCTCTCCGTTCGGGCCCGTGCCCGTCCGCTTGAGGGGCTCGCGGTGCTCGATCTCGGGAGACGGGACCCGGTTGGCGTTCGCTGCCTCAGACTGGTCGCTGTAGAGAGAGTTACTGGAGCGCCGCGAATCGATAATGTCGGCAGTTGCGATTACGGGTTGGGCCACGGGGACCAGGGGCGGCTGCGGCAGGTACGTGGAGGTCTGCATTGGCTGGAATTGTTGTTGTGGCGGAATCGGGTAGTACGGATAGCCAGGCGCGGCTACTGGTACCTGGGTTGGGGCGACCAGGGAAGGCTGGTAAGCATTGTACATGAATTCACCAGAACTGACATTGTTGACGGTGGTGACGGAGTAGCTGTTTTCTTGCTCCATGGACTTAGCAAAGGCGGCAAGCTCCTCGTCAGTAAACTGAAACGTGTTGTTGTCCAGGGCTTGTGGGTTGATGTACTGTGATGTCGGCGCCTGGACAATCTCTGCTGCGGGCTCAGGAAAGGTCAGACCGGTGCTGGCGGTCTTTGGCTGCGCCGTGGGCTGTGTGGTCTTAGGTGTAGGGGGCGGTGGGGGCGACGGCGGTTCCCAGTTGAACTGTTCGGCGTTCAGGTCATCCACATCGACATTGAAATTGGTGTTTTCTAGAATGTCTGATTGATCCCAGGATGGCTCTAGGCCATATTGATCTGCCATGATTGGCGAGTGGGTTGGTGGGTTGGGTTGGTTTGGTATTCCGTCACTGAACAGCACAAGACTGGATTAACGATAGCCTCAGACAAGATAACCAAGCTCAACCTAGTTACCTAATGACCTGCTACGTCCAGTGATGGAGCGATACCGAACCGTTGATGTGTTTACACGAACTCAGCAAGAACAAACCGTAGATCATCAGGGTGTCTCACTACTTAATAGAAAAGGGGTCTTCCATCTTTGACATTGTTCTTGTGCTCAAAGGCTATTGTTTTTAGTATCTAACAAAGAGGAAACAATAACCATTCTTTCATTAACGAGGTTTCTCACAATCATGTAAAAAAGGGGATTGAACGGCACAGGAGGAACAAAGCTGCCCATATCAGGGTGATTGTTCATCTTGAAACAATGCTTTCCATCAAAGGCGCCGAAGAACGTGGCGCATAGGTTGGTCGAGGAAAGTAGCAGCGGATAATCAATGTGGTGATTGCTTCGAGTTCCTCCTGAAGTTTTTCTCACCGCGTCACTTCGATCCTCTTAGTCTCATGGTGTTACGTAGATAAGAATATACACCCCGCGCCCAGAACATATTGGTCTTCTTCACTGTGCTCTTGTCAGGATAATTGACCATACTGACCCCATATTCTACCATAATCGTGAACTTTCAGCTTACCATATTGTCCGACTCTCACTAGTTAGACTCATCCATAGGAGACTAAAGAGAATGACGGGAGCAAGGGCGATGTAATTTATCATGGTATTAGGGGTAGGAGTGGTATGAGAATGCTTTAAAATGTCGGTTGTCCTATATAACTGTCTCCGTTTTCAGGTTCCTTGTTGTTTGGAAAAGAATCTAGTGACAAAGACTCGTATTGGGACAGTGGTAAGCTCATCCTTTGTCAGTCGAATTGATGACGATGTGATTTGAAAAGGTTAGTTAGCCCCCTGTAAGATAATCTGGAATGGAAGCATCAATTAAGTCCAACTAAGTCTACAATGTGATACTCTGAACTACAAGCTTTCGCAACAGACCTTGATCGTCGATGCTAAGGAGCATGGGAGAACAAGCTTCTACCCATGTTAACGACGATGCTAAAATTGCCAACGATGCCAGAACCTCCCAGTCAAACACGGTGGCTTCTGAGTCGTCATCTTATGGGATGAAGTACAACGCCCTTGCGATATCGGATCGTGTCGAGAATGTCGAATTGTACGAACCTGGAGGGTTTTACCCGTTGGACTTGGGAGAAACCATAAAGGAGAGATTCAAGGTCGCTCACAAGCTTGGCCACGGCGGTATCGCCACCGTATGGCTTTGCTGGAACCTTCAAGAGGAGAAATGGAGAGCCATTAAAATCAATGCGGCTAGTCACTCTTCGGAAGACTGCCCTGATTTGAAGTTTATTAAATCGATGGGGAACACACCCTGTGATATCGATGAACTAGGAAGTAACCATATCATGGTGGCCTTGGAGACCTTCTTTATCGATTCTCCCAACGGCAGGCACCTCTGCTTCGTGTTACCTGTTGCCGGCCCCAGATTTACACAGTGGGAATACGAGATATGGCAAGACTTCGACAGGAGGAAGAAGACTGGGCGTCAATTGATAGAGGCACTTGCCTTCATGCATAGTAGAGGCGTTTGCCACGGAGACTTTCGGCCAGACAACCTCCTTATGAAACTTAAACCGGGAATTCTTGATCATATTGGGTACGAGGAGATGCTGGAGCTCGTCGGGGACGCCGTGTCTGAACAACTCCTAGACGGCGATGAGCGGAGCCCACATGCGCCAAGGTATGTTTATGTACCATTTACCTTTCGGCAGAATCACGTCTCCCACATGATATCGGATGATATCGTCGTCATCGATTTCGGCGAAAGTTATGAAGCCTCCCAGCCTCCTGAGAGGCTCAACACTCCGACTAAGTATGCTGGTCCAGAGTGGCTGTTCGCCGGCCAAACTGGTATCGGGAACGATCTTTGGGCTCTGGCCTACACATTGCTAGAAGTTCAAGCTGGTGCTTTTCCTAGCGAGATATGGATCATCATTAGATGCATGGAGCGATTCATCGGTCCAGTCCCCTCCAGATATGGGCCTGCTGCTGTGAAATTGCTGTACGAAGAGAAGTGTGACTTTGACGAGCCGATGCCAGAGTATCAGGAGAACGAGCCGGTTACGGGACCGCTGACAGAACCGGTCGGTATGCAGGAGGAATGGGAAGCTTCACAGGCCGAATTCAGTCATCCGTTACACATAGCGCTAGGCATGCTAGGGATGCCACGTGATGATGTTCTGACATTCGGAGACCTCCTTAGCAAAATGTTCAAGTACGATTCGGATGAACGACTGTCTGTGTCTCAAGTGCTTGAACACGACTGGTTTAAGGATGAGAGGATTTCTGGGGAGCAACCTGACTTGTCCAAGCCCTTACCAACAATCCCAACAGACTTGGAAGAGCCTCAAGACTTAGCCATTCTAAATTCTCCGAACCCATCTTCGACCGTGGAACATACTTCCTTACCAGGGGGCTCAGTAGATGTTAGGTGTCCTTGGTACCACTCAATTGCTATCTGGGTAGCCATTTTGTTTATACTACTGTATGCTCATCTTTTATATTCTCATTTGGTTCTATTGGCTAGCATATTGTCATGTTAAAAATGCAAATGATAATTTAACAGGCTGGGAAACCAATAGTAAAGGGTTGGTCAGAGATACTGTTTAATATTGGTAGAATTTCTCAATATAGAACAGTATTGTTTCTTCGCATCAAAATATCCGAGGGGAGGTAGAATGAGCCCTAGATGAAATGATTTCATTGTATGATAATAATCATGTATCAGGAAATATTAAAGTCACGATAAAATATAACTGATCTTTATCAAGATCGAAGGGATACTCTGCCTTCAATTCATGTCACCTTTTAAGTGGGCATACTCAGGGGCAGCCGAAGTTGAGAATATAATGCATGGTCGAGATCGATGATAGGAACTATAAAAAACCATTTCAAGTCAAGGACTGAAAATGAGATCTGAAAATGGGTTAACCTACATAGTAGTACACCAGGACAAGCATGAGCAGTTGACTATATCAACTTATGAGACTGCATTGTCAGCGCTTTTCAACAGAACTTCAACTCGTGGCAACTACCACAAATTCGGGGTTTGCCGTTGCGCCTGGAAGTTGGACCACGTAACTAGACATATGAACTAGAATTATTGGCAATGTAAATGGTATTCATCCAGATCATAATCAAGCCAAAGAGCTCACGGATATAAATACTTCAGCGCGCTAGTCCTATTGCTTACAAGGGATACCATGATGTTCTTATATACTGCTGTACCGGCTTGTTGCTACTGATAAGCTTATATGCAAGGAAACTAGACCTGCACTGACGATACTCGGACGACGGTAATCCTGATGAACGTCTTCGTTCATGCGATTGGCATCAAGATACAAACTCGGATAGAACTATGTGACCCTTATCGTTTAGTATCACTGGCAACGGCATATCGAGTTTCTCAGCTTTCTTATAGCTTAGGGTCATCTGTAATGATCTGGCATTGTGTCAGTGTGGGCTTCGAGCAATGATTCAGACATGCCGTGTAGATAGGTGTATAATCAGTAGAATAAAGTGCATTTTATCCACATGGGTGTTCAGAACAGGTCTGTGAATGCGTTTATTTCATCAGGTAGAAGTAGGGGCCATTGAGAAGGAAATAAGTGCTTACCTTGTTGGGCGATTGCCTTCGATGGCAATGGGATAAGGTGTTGTGACTGCTTCATCAATATATGAAGACAATGACTCGACCAGCAACACATTGGAAGCGGTGTTATAAGCTCATGCCTGTTATTCCCACATTGACTAAATTGTGTTTTGAGTCGTTATACAATTCGCAGAGAAGCAATGGACACAGTGAACAGTATAGCTCTGCCATCATAGGTTGGTTAGTAGTGAATATGAACTCCCGAGTGTGTATAGGCAGTAGAAGAAAGAACGCATTGCAAACATGCAACTTCGGAAAGCTCCTCAACAGGATGATATGGTTCGACTTGTAGGCAAGATAGGTAGCACACTGTTGATGAGGTGAAGAGTTTTTCTCAGTGCAGAGGTTTTACCTATTGATAAATGGTCGGATGAATTGTTTGGTTGGTCAGTGCTTAGCGACCCATAATAGTGGCCCAAGCTTGCGCATTCAAACACCTCGGTACGGAGTACCTTACATCGTAATCCGTAGGTCCAGTACATACGTCGAGTAGGTACCTAACGTCCATCAATACGTCAGACAGGATATAGAGTTTAGCCGGATTCCGTTTGTCCATCAATGACAGTGAACCTCGAGCTTTTTACCTTACGTTATCTAGAGATACCTTGGTACATGTACGTAGTAGGACGGAATACTGCCCTACATACGTATGTAAGACGGTGATCGGCCATTAGGGCCGACCTCGTGTTTTCATACACTTCTCTCACCTGCTCTGCAAGGGGTCGTTCCATGGGAGAAAGACACAAATCGGGGCATTGGACCAGCATTGAGCATTCGTATATGTATTGGCTCCTATTCATATCAGCCAATGATAAGCAGCTCTTCATGAGAATCACCACATCCGATAAGTATATGCACATACACAGGATACAGTAGTACGCAATATGTATGTACAATACCGAATGAGGTCGCACTAAACTCGCAGTCCAATCCAGTCTTGCACCAGGCTTGCACCAGTCTTGCAGCAGCCCTGAGCCTTTAGCAGTCCAGTCGCTTGCTCGGTCGGGGGCTCCAGATACCTACTGCCAGATTGCATCGACAATCAGAGATCATCGTTCAATCGCCGTCCCTCTTCTCTCCTCTACCTCATAATAATAAGTCCTAAGCAAGTCAATACCTACCACCAGACTGCCAGACATCCCATACCCATACCCATACCATTCTGGTACAGTACCTACATATACCGCATACATATGCATACATACATACATACATACAGACCTCCCGAAGACGTCGAACGATATACCGTGTTACGTCTGTCATGATACCCCAAGCACCAAGGTGCTGAATCGAGCTATTGACTGGTTCATTTCCGTGGTTCATTTCCGAAAATTTGACGTCACGGGTTTTTGGTGGCAGGCTGGTTCGCTTTCATCGAGCTCGGATTTTTTGATATCGTGGCTCGGGTCCATGTCGAGCGACTTAGACATTCTCCGCCTCTCTTCTTTTTCCTCTGTTAACCTTTTATTACCAATCCGCACTCCGCCATGGCGCAATTAAGTCCGGATCTACAAGACAAGCTGAACGAGCTGGAGAGGGAGTTGGAGGTAGGCTCTTCGCTATTTGCTTGCTGCTGTCGGTCGGGCGTCCGGTTCGCGATCCCACACCGACAGTGGCCGCGGGGTACATGGTCAACATATATGTTAACCACCCATGCTTTTAACTTTATATGACCTTGAGACTAGAGCTAACTTGCGTCTTTGATATAGGAGGGCGATATCACTGAGAAGGGGTAAGTCCTCATCCATCCTACCGACCTCGTCGGCCTGCCCGTCGCATTCCTGTCATCCCTCGTGGCCATACTGACTCGTCTCAAAACCCGCAGTTTCCAGAAACGACGAACCCAAATACTCTCGCAATATATCAGCCCTAGTACCTTACCTCGTGCGCCTGGCGGGCTACGGATACATTCACCTGACGATGTAAGTCCTATCGAAGGCGAGGGCAATCGAGATGCGGCATTAGCCGCTCTCAGCGCCACCAATCCCGACCCGGACGAGACATATTCACCCAGGGAAGTCGTGTCTCCTATAGACTGGAGACCGCAATCCCATGGAGTCGATCATCCAGCTGGCATCTTACGGCCAGGCGGACCTATGGCCGAGTCTCGTCCAACCCTGAGCCAACGCGATTCCCTCTTCCTCACCCCGTCAGCAAACTATGCCCAAACTATGGGATCCGACCCTCCTACGCGATCGGGAACCATGGTTTCGGGAGACTATGCTTTCAAGCCGGAGTATCAGTATCAGGGAAACTATGCGCCGCAAACACCTAATCAGCTGTACGATAGTCGTACCGGAACAATGATGGATTCTCAGCAGTATTTCTCTGATTTTGCCGGTCAACAGTCATACGACCAGGGACATGGGCAGGGCGGCGAGTACGGTGGAGGAGTACATAGATACTCGTCGAGCGATGCGTTCTCGCCTACTGTCGCAGTGGCTCCGCCTATGCTCACCGCGAACGACCTGCCTCCGCCAGAGGCGTTAGAATACCAGATGCCCCTAGAGCCGCGCGAGGTGCCATTTGCCATCCACGATCCGCACGACGAAAATACAGCCATGTCCACATTTGACAATATTGCTGCCGTTTTGAGACATCGAGGACGGACGACCGCGAAGCTGCCGGCATATTGGGTACTTGACAGCAAAGGAAAGGAGATCGCATCCATTACGTGGGACAAGTTGGGCTCACGGGCAGAGAAAGTGGCCCAGGTTATTCGAGATAAGAGCTCGTTATACCGTGGGGATCGTGTAGCCCTCGTCTATAGGGACTCGGAGATTATCGACTTCGCGATAGCCCTATTGGGATGTTTCATTGCTGGCGTGGTGGCTGTGCCGATCAACGACTTGCAAGACTACCCCAAGTTAAACCTTATACTGACTTCCACACAAGCACACCTTGCCTTAACCACCGACAACAACTTGAAATCTTTTCAACGGGATATTACTACGCAGAAGCTGAACTGGCCCAAGGGAGTCGAATGGTGGAAGACTAATGAGTTTGGAAGTTATCACCCGAAGAAAAAGGATGACGTACCCCCGTTATCCGTGCCGGATCTGGCGTACATCGAATTCTCTAGAGCCCCGACAGGTGACCTTCGGGGTGTGGTACTTAGCCACCGAACCGTAATGCATCAGATGGCTTGTCTTAGTGCTATAGTTTCGGCAGTCCCGGGCCATGGGCCCGGTGACACTTTCAACCGTACACTTCGCGATAAGAACGGACGTGCGATAGGAGGAGGAGCTAGTAGTGAAATTCTGCTATCGTACCTCGACCCCCGTCAGGGTATAGGGATGATTCTGGGTGTGCTGCTCAACGTTTACAGTGGCCATACTACGGTTTGGGTTGAGAATAAAGCTGTAAACACACCCGGCCTTTATGCTCATCTTATCACGAAATATAAGGCTACCTTAATGGTAGCCGACTACCCCGGTCTGAGGACTGCGGCCTTTAATTATCAACAAGATCCGATGACGACTCGGAACTTTAAGAAGGGCATGGAGCCGAATTTTCAGCATGTCAAACTCTGCTTGATCGATACCCTGACTGTGGATAGCGAGTTTCATGAATTGTTAGCTGATCGATGGTTGCGGCCACTACGAAATCCGAGAGCTCGAGAAGTTGTGGCACCAATGCTCTGCCTTCCGGAGCATGGCGGTATGGTTATTGCCGTCCGGGACTGGCTTGGTGGCGAAGAGCGCATGGGGTGTCCATTAAAATTAGATCTCGATGCCGAATCCGGGTCAGATACCGACAGGGAAGAAAAGGATAAGGAAGAAAAACCAGGGACATCCAATGGCTTTGGAAGTCTGCTCGGCGGAGGCACGACGACTGCGAAGGAAAGCGATGTGAAGAATGATCTCGGTGAAGTCTTGTTAGACCGAGAAGCACTGAAGACCAACGAAGTAGTCGTACTTGCCATCGGGGAGGACGCGCGGAAAAAGGCGACGATCGAGCCAGGAACCGTTCGGGTCGGCGCATTCGGCTATCCCATCCCTGACGCCACTCTAGCTGTGGTTGACCCTGAGACCGGATTGCTAGCTTCGCCGCATTCAGTTGGAGAGATATGGGTCGATTCACCATCATTATCTGGAGGCTTTTGGGCTTTGCCTAAGCACACAGAACAAATATTTCACGCTAGACCTTATAAATTTGAGCCCGGAGACCCGACGCCCACCCCCGTGGAGCCCGAATTTCTCAGGACCGGTCTTCTTGGAACAGTCATCGAAGGAAAACTCTTCGTTCTTGGGCTCTACGAGGATCGGATTAGACAGAAGGTCGAATGGGTTGAGCACGGTCACGAGATCGCGGAGCACCGATATTTCTTCGTACAACACATCGTTGTCAGTATCCTTCGGAGCCTAAATAAGCAGGTATATGACTGCTCAGCATTTGATGTTTTTGTCAACGATGAGCACTTACCCATAGTGGTGCTGGAGTCGTCAGCAGCATCAACGGCTCCGGCAACATCGGGTGCTCCACCTAGGCAGCTGGACACCGCGTTGTTGGAGTCTATATCAGATCGAACCATGGAAGTGCTCATACAAGAACACCATCTGAGAGTCTATTGCATCCTTATTACAGCACCGAATTCACTACCTCGGGTGACCAAGAATGGTCGGCGAGAGATAGGAAATATGCTCTGCCGTAGAGAGTTCGACCTTGGCAACCTACCTTGTGTTCATATCAAATTCGGCATCGAACATACGGTGTTAAACTTGCCTATTGGTGTGGACCCCATGGGAGGTATTTGGTCGAATATGGCATCCGACTCCCGGGTAGACATTCTTGGACCTACCGAAATGCAATACTCTGGAATTGATAGACGCGAGGTTGTTATTGATGACCGTACGTCCACCCCACTAAATAACTTTTCCAGCATCACCGACCTCATCCAATGGCGAGTGGCACGCCAGCCGGAAGAACTCTCTTACTGTACCATCGACGGCAGAGGCAAAGAAGGGAAGGGCATCACATGGAAGAAGTTCGATACTAGAGTTGCCGCAGTCGCCCTGTACCTCCGTAACAAGGCTAAGGTACGGCCGCGCGACCACGTCATGCTCATGTATACGCACTCCGAAGACTTTGTCTTCGCTGTCCATGCATGTATCAATCTCGGTGCTGTAGTCGTCCCGACTGCCCCGATGGATGAGCGACGTCTAAACGAGGACGTGCCGGCTTTCCTGCATCTCATCAATGATTATGGCATTAAGGCTGTCCTGGTCAACAATGAGGTGGATCATCTGCTCAAGTCGAAGTCTGTATCCCAGCATATCAAACAATCTGCGCAGGTCCTCAAGATCGGGGTTCCCAGCGTCTTCAACACTTCCAAGCCTCCGAAGCAAAACAGTGGGCTTCGTGATCTCGGTATTACTATAGACCCTGCATGGATACAACCAGGATATCCAGTCGTCATCTGGGCGTACTGGACGCCGGATCAACGCAGAATATCGGTACAACTAGGTCATGAAACTATTATGGGGATGTGCAAAGTTCAGAAGGAAACCTGCCAGATGACGAGTTCCAGACCGGTTCTTGGCTGCGTTCGAAGCACCACGGGTCTAGGTTTTATCCATTCTTGTTTGATGGGTATTTACTTAGGCACACCGACCTACTTACTTTCGCCTGTTGAATTTGCACAGAATCCCATTTCACTCTTCTTAACCCTCAGTCGATACAAGATCAAAGACACTTATGCCACGCCGCAGATGCTTGACCACGCTATGAATACGATGCCGGGCAAGGGCTTCACGATGCACGAACTGAAGAATTTGATGATCTCAGCTGAGGGCAGACCTCGCGTCGATGTATTTCAGAAGGTCCGGCTTCACTTCGCGGCTACGGGCCTCGACAGAACAGCCATCAATACGGTATACTCGCACGTGCTTAACCCGATGGTTGCCTCTCGATCGTACATGTGTATTGAGCCTATTGAGCTCTGGCTTGACCAGCGGGCTCTTCGGAGAGGGCTGATCATCCCTGTGGATCCCGACAGCGACCCGAAGGCACTATTAGTGCAGGATTCTGGTATGGTACCCGTTTCAACCCAAATCGCCATTGTCAACCCCGAAAGCCGGTTTATTTGCCGAGACGGGGAGTATGGTGAGATTTGGGTGGATTCCGAGGCTTGCGTTAAAGGATTCTATGGGTCAAGAGATCCGTTCGATGCCGAACGCTTTGACGGGCGTACCATCGACGGCGACCCAAACATCAGCTACGTCCGGACCGGTGATCTTGGTTTCTTGCATAGTGTAAGTCGGCCAATTGGGCCTGGTGGACTTCAGGTGGATATGCAAGTCCTTTTCGTGCTAGGCAATATCGGGGAGACGTTCGAGATCAACGGTTTGAGCCATTTCCCCATGGACATCGAGGCCTCTGTGGAGAGGTGTCATCGGAACATCGTTCCTGCTGGAAGGTGAGTTCGAATCATCGGAGTCCGTTGGATATGGCTAACAAGGAATATAGCGCTGTCTTCCAAGCAGGTGGTCTCGTGGTCGTTTTGGTGGAAGTATCCCGGAAAGCGTACCTAGCGTCCATTGTCCCAGTCATCGTGAACGCTATTCTCAATGAGCACCAAATTATAGTCGACATTGTCGCTTTCGTAAACAAAGGTGACTTCCCTCGCAGCCGGCTTAATGAAAAGCAGCGTGGCAAAATACTAGCCGGCTGGGTTACTCGCAAGATGCGTACGGTTGCTCAGTTCGCCATCCGCGATCCCGATGCTATTGGCATGGAAGGTGGTGACGGCACTGGAGAGAACCATCGTGCTAGCGTAGGCAGCGTCAGGAGCAGCAGCGCGCCAGGTGCAAGCTCCCTACGAAATATGGAGCACGCACCACAGATACTCGAGCAGGAAGAGCTAGACCATCAAATGAACAAGATGTCGGAGCTGCCCCCACGACGCGAGTTCCCGCCTAACGAGAAGTCCGCCGGCCCGCCGTACGGCCTCGACAACCCCTCAGCTCAGGCCGGCCCCAACCACGACTTCGGACTGGCAGGCTTCAACCAGCAGGCGAACGCGCCGCAGATCCGTCTCCCGAGCGTAAACGACGACCGGGAGATGATGATGAACGACCCGAACGCGTGGGCGGCCCGCCCACCAACGCAGGGTAGCAGTCGGGGAGGACCGCATCCGCTACCCCCGCCCCCGCCCATGAACGACGAGGACGACTGGCAGCGCGACGCCATCATGCACATGAACCTGGCCAGCCAGATGCCCAAGCAAGACTAGTGGTCTTCTGCGTCTGACCGCCGGGCCTTCTACCAGACGATGCGCACCGGCGTCGCCTATAGCCACGAGTTAGAACCGGCTCCTCACGACGAGGATGAGCATCGGCTGCGGTAATATCGATTATGGACTTCGCGGAAGGAGGAGTTTACTTGGTCTATCTGCCTGTCTACCAGTCCACTACACGCTGCGTTGAGTTGGGTTTATTCTGCTTTTGTTTTTGTCTTTGCCGGCTGGTTTCTTCTTTTTTTAGTTAAACAAGATTCCAAACCGGGGGAAGGGGGGGGTTGGTTGGATTCTCTCTCTGTGTTTGCGGGGATACTGCATAGACTTGTGGTTTCTGTTCGCTTACATAAGTACCATACATAGAGAGGACAGCTTCGGTTGGTTGTTAGCGTTCGCGTTAGCTGCCTTGTCTTAAGTACTTAGGGTAGTTAAAAGAAAAGGGTTCCACGCTTCGCATGCACGGCACGCACGGCACGCACGGTATACACGTCACTGGGAGGTGGGTAGGTTAAACGGGGTAGGATAGGTAGGTGGGGGAATAGGGGTAGGGGTAGGGGTAGGGGAGGGTTTGCATGTTATGTACTATTAGGTATGGAAACATCATGGAATGAATGGATTGAGTTTCGAGTGGGATCTGTTGATTTGATTGATTGAAGGTCTTGCGTGCGTAGGTTGGTTGGTTGTGGATGATGTGATATGTTTATTGCTTGCGAAATGGTGCGTAGGTATCTAATATTTGCTGTGGGTTAGTTGATTGGTGTTGGGTGTCTTGATGTGTAAGTATTGAGACATGTCGTACTTCCGTGCGGATTGCGGGCTTGTCTACAGCGGGAGCGTGTAGCTATTGAGCGAGTGCTCTCCCGCTTGCCTGATTGTCTGCTTGCTTGCTTGTCTATCTTGTGTGGTATAGAGTTGCTGGATGGATGCAGCTGGGCTTGCTAACGCTCGCTATAAATGGGTGTGCTTAGGTGATTGATCCAACGGTATCGTGTTCCAAGCAAGCTGGGGTTATGTTGTTGTGCTATCAGCATTACTAATATTATCACGCCTATATATTGCCCGCCTCCACCGCAAGAGACTGTTCTTCTGTCCAGAAACCAATTTCAATAGTTGTGGGACGTGGAGTTAGGTATAAAATCCTAGCTAGAAGATTCTATATGTATATAATGAAAGCTTTACATACTCAGTCTCACCAACCGCTCTAAGAGGCCATCTCTCCTCTGTAAGCTTCACGGGTAGACAGGCAGATAGTCTATTACGTCCCTCGCACGTAAACATGCTCATCACCACCAAACCAGTGGCTTTATACCTGCGCCTGGGACATATCTCAGACCTGACTTTTCGACATCTTACCAACTCGTGGAAGGAGTTGAAAGGTCAATATGCCCGGAAGCCTCTTGGGGGCTACCAGATCCAGGTCAACAATGCTGCCTATATTTATGATACCCCTTACTAGAGCTTCGGGACACCACGTAACTCATGACTTGGCCAAGATGCTTCCAAGGACTCGGTGATCAGTGTGGTATGTATGACTATCCAAAGAATGGACATGCTTATGCTTCTTATGATCGATGTTGTCTAACAATTCAAGGAAACGTTGAGGACCAGGCGGAGAAGGAAAAGCTACAGAAGATGCAAAGCGCAAGATTTGCCAATAAACATGCCGAGAAACCAATAGATGGATGGTATAAGCGCTTTGGGGGACCGGGGGTTAACAGGGTATTACTAGACTTCATGCATTCATCGATCGCTACTGCGAATCCATCTGGAGAACGATCTGGTCGCGTGGGATAGGCTTAGCCTCTACCTATTACTATATCCTTTCTCAATCTGATGACACATTGAAAGAGATCACATTGAATGAGATCCATCACAATGTATTTGAAACGAAATGATCTCTTCACGGTGTTCTCTAGAGTCCAGTAGCAAAATGTTGACCATTAAGCTTTGCATTTATTATAGGAATCTTAGATATTGAACTCATAACTACTATCGGACCCGACCGAAGCTGTAGATATACCTATTTGAGCGTTCTGTTAGCCTGTATAAGATGCAGAACAGCCTTGACATGAGGCGTCCGCGTCTATAAAGCAGGACGCACTCCCTCCCACAAAGTCCCAAGACCCAATCTCTTTAGGTCGCTCGTCCACGAAGCCGCCGGCGGGATAGAAAACGTCCACCCGTGCTCCTTGCCGATGTCCAGCAACGCCTTGATACTAGCCTTCGCGCCATCGCGGTCTTCCGCACATATTACCAGGGTTGTCTGCACGAGGCGCACGCATGGCAGCTTGCTATTGAGCTCGAGGTTGACAAAACATTGCCATAAGAGGGAGGCTAAGGGTACGTCGAACGGCAGCGCCTTCCACCTGTACATGCGGCCCTCGGGTGTGCAGAAGTTCAAACGAGAGTAATGAGGTAATAGTGTTAACATAGGCGCTGGCCACGCACAGTAGTGGATGTTGATACGCCCCTTGGCGAATACGGCGCTAGGATGGGCGTGCTGGTAGGCCTGCGAAAACTCGACGAGGTTGTTGCCGGAAGTGTCAAGGCCAAGGTCAAGAGATTTTCGGCGACTGGCTGACTCGTCTATGGGCCCCAGGTCGTAGGCGAAGTAGAGGTCATCAAGCCCGTCGATTCCTTTCATGACAATCGGACTCGTGCGTGGTGGCTCGTAGTCTGGAATCAGCGCGACAACCCCGTGTGATTCTAGGTCTGCTGAGACTTTGGCGATAATCCGCGACTCTGACGGGCATAGAACCCGCGATGAGACCCGCGAATCGGCTCGTATCATGTCGGCAACCGATCCAGGGACGTCCCAGCATCGAACACGGCTGCCCATGTACTGCTGGGAAGCCGGTGGCGTGGCGTGGCCGAAGTCCATCTGGGCAACTCCTTTCAAACATGTGTCTTGCTCCTCGGCCGGGAAGTATTTCTGGATGACTTGGCGGATAATCTGGTCGAGTGGCATATCGCCTTTCAGCTTCGATAACGCATCAGCCACCACATCGAGAATATCGAATGCCCTTCCCGGGGTTCTATCGATGATGATGAACTCGTAGTAGTCCCTAGACATATTCCTATCCCTTACATCATATAAGAACTTGAGATCGTCGAGTATATTCTCCAAGGACCACTCAGTCACCCAAGATGTTGAGCTGAGCGCTTTCTTCGTCGGCGTAGATCGAGATCGTCGGATCCACGGGTCCTTGTCTGTAAGGGGAGGTGAGACGAGCTCAGAAATTTCTCGGTCATACACTAGGACCTGAAAGCGTGCGACCCTTTCAATCAACTCCTGAGCCAACTGTCTAGCCATAGGATCCTTCTTGCTCATTCTTCCCACGAGATAGCAACGCGTCTCCTGTTCCGTCGCGATGCTCTTCTCAGTCTCGGCAGACAGCTCATCGGGCTCGCAGAAGCCTTTCGCGACCGCGATAAACCCTTGTAGTACAGCAAATACACATTCCTGAGAGACATCCTCGTCGGGCAAGTACCAGGTTGGGACATTGTCATCACCGTGGTCATCTTGTCCATATCTTAGGCACGCAATCAAGGACTTGACCATAACCAGGTCCTCGAACTGGATAGCAAAAAGCTCGATATTCCACCATCCCACAATGTCATGGAAGTCCATGAACAATATATCCCAGCCTTTGATGCCCATGCTCCGCGAACTATCTTCTCCTGTGGAAACTTCAGCGCCTAGGAGAGTGGTGGATAGTGATTGCGGATCTAGAAGGTAGTCGCATACAGCGTCGCGTAGTAGGCGGAGTGTGTCATTCCGTCCCTCGAGGAAGGCCTCGAAGAACTTGAGATAGTATTCGAGATCCTCTATGAATGACTCCCGGAGGAAAGTGTCGATGCTCTGGGTTCGGGTCGCCCTGGCAAGTACATCGGCATCGGCTTTGTATAGAAGGAGCTCGCGAAATAGAAAGCGCAAGACGATGTCTTGCTCATCTGGTTCTCTCTCTGTATTGCTCACCTTGTCGAAGATGACGGAAGACGAGTCGTTAAGAGCAGGGACAATTGAGTAGATTCTCTGGACCAGCTGCGCCACCGTCGCATTCACGATTTTTCTCAAGAGGATAACAGGGCTATCGGGTTGGAGATGGCTTAGCCTAGACATCGGGACTGCCGGATCAAGAAGTGACCCGTACACGGTAGTCTCTATGACCCGTACCGTTCGCGCTGGTGGCGACGAGCTCGCAGCTTCTCTGGCTTCTCGGGCCGCCAGTTTCTGCCCCAGATCACTGACCTCCGACTGGAGCTTCAAGATCCACTTGATATGGCCACGGTTCTGCGCGGAGAAGTTGAAAAACCGGCGGTTGACCTGATCTCTCAGCTCCAGCGTTTCCTTCCCGGCAGCTAGCTTGGCCCCGATCCTCTCCGTGGTGCTCGCTTCGCCTTCCTCTATTTTGATACTGACATAACGTTTTTCCTTGAGCTTGTAGGACTCGTATATCTTCTTATACTCCTGATTATGGGGTGGGCAAAGCGTATGGCTAGCTTGAAGCAACTTCTCCCGGCAATCGGAGCCGTCCTTGTGCAGTGCACGGCATTGCCGGTCATTGGGGATGGGGTGGAAAGAGTGCCTCTTGGAAGCTTGGGGACTGCTGGCCTGTTGAGACTGGACTGGTGACATTTCCGGTTGGTTCTACCTTACCGTTAGGTGCGATAAAGCCTGTGATAGTAATTAGAGAGGGTTGGAGTGAGACTGATGGGGGCGGGAATGATAATATCTGAACGTGAGACGAAACAGAATGAGAGATGAACCGAAATTGGCAGAAAGGAGTAAATTCCACAGCCTATGAGTAAGAACTAAGCCTGTGATAACTAGTATAAATATAAAGTACATGGTTAGAAGGTGAAAATAAGTAGCGTTCCCTGCCTTTTGCACATGCTCCAGACTAACCAAGATCACGTACCATTAATACCTGTCTCCTAAGCTTGTATCAAAACAGCAGCAGCAGCTCAGGAGAGATCAGGGCAACTTTCGGGTGATGTATTCGTATGCTTTCAAAAGTTTCTGACTTAGGCCATAAGAAGTATAAACCAACACTGTTATTGACTGAATCAGAGTTGTAATCAATTCAATTCAACGAGCCTCTCGTGGATAAAAGATCACTGTATATACCGTGCACGAGGACACGTATAATAGAGTACTACGTGCCGACCCTATTTCAATTCAATATGAGGTCTCAGTTGAGTTGATTACAACCTTGGACTGAATATGAAGTTCAGGATCGTCTGATAGAGTGGGGGTAGTGAAGTGGCTATTCAAGCCCCTCAGCTTATACTGCTCCAACTTATTCAAACCTGCAGTATGACTTTTAGCCCCGATAGACCAATATCTCATAGAGCATTGTATTCGCAGTGTCCTCCTTGTGAATGCTATTGGTCAAACTATTCACCTCCCTACTGTCACGAGGTGAACGTATGAGGTAGCAAAACAACGCAGTTGTTGCACGAAGAACTAACTAAAACCTGTTCGAAGAACAGCCTCTTATATACATGATCCTAACACTACTCTATTCGCCCTCCATCAACCCTGCTAGCTGGTACATATAAAGGCAGTTTAGTAAGTAATGAGAGCCGAATACCTATAATGTATGTGTAAATAAGAGGATACAATACTAGATACTACGAGAAACATTTCATTCATATGTCGGAGCGCTATTGCCATCCTAACACTTCAACGTGAAGTGACTACTATTTTATCATTATTGCTTCTTTATAAGATTAGGAACTCGAACTACTATACGTCTTGTCTAAGCGCATATTCAGCTCTGATTGTCCTCCTTGGGACATATAATACCACTATATACTACACGCTTGATTTCCCAAGGAAAAGAAGATGGCTATAGTAAATCAATAACGCGATTTAAAGTATAAATTAGCGACGAGAAAGTTCAATCTAAAGATGCACGTTAGGCATGGCGTTTCTTGTCCTGCCTTATTGAAATTCATTGTATTAAGTGTTGAAATAGGTACAAGGTCAATGAGACTTAGATTGACTTGATGTTCAGCTCTTCTAGAGTGGCAGATGGCCTGTTATATATATACATAATGCTACCATGTGCCTTGTACTGTACTAGTCCTTGACTTAATTTAACATTAAGTTTGGGTTATAGATCCAGAGCATTCTCTATTGAATAGCGATATATGGATTCTATCCGATTACGAGCAGCAAAATGAAAACGAGCACATGATCCAAACGGATCATATAATATAAATCAAAGCTCTTTCTCATCCTAGTTCCATAAGATGAGACGAATGACTCCTGCGCATATAGTGGGTATTCATTTTCTCGTAGTACATCATTAATTACAGTGCGTACAAGATCCTTCTTTGATCCGGTAAATCCATCAACACCAACCCTCGTACATTCAAATCTTAGCATTCTTCTCAGTCGCAGCCTTGATCGCAGCCCCTAATTCCGGGTTGACCCTGCGGAACATCTCATACGTTCTGGCTCGGGTGTCCACGTGTGCGTCAGCCAGGTGGCCTGCCACGTTACCGATCAAGTTCTCCTGCTGCCCGGGCGTCTTGCCCAGGATTTTCCACAGGCCGTTGGCCTGCTCGTAATCCTGCGGTTGGATCTCGCCGAACAGGTCGTTGACGGCCTGGCCCGCCCACTGCTCGTGGGCGTTGGTGGGCTTGATGGGCTGGTACGTCAGCGGGCGGTAGCTGCTGGGGTAGTTGGGGTTGGCGCCGTAGTTGCCGTTGACGGTCATGGAGCCGTCGCGCTGGAAGGGGTTGAAGGCCTTGAAGGGCGCGTTCACGGGGATCTGCTGGTAGTTGGTCCCGAGCCGGTGTCGGTGGGTGTCGGGGTAGGAGAACAGACGGGACTGGAGCACGGGGTCTGCCGTGGGCTCCACGCCGGGGACGAGATGCGACGGGGAAAACGCGACTTGCTCGATCTCGGCGAAGTAGTTCTCGACGTTCTTGTTGAGCGTCAACTTGCCGAATCGTCTCAGAGGCACCTGGCTATGTGGCCAGACCTTGGTCAAATCGAAGATGTTCCACTTGAACTTCTCGGCCTCCTGGGGGGTTAAAACCTGCACGTAGACGGTCCAGCTCGGATATTCACCCCGTTGGATAGCCTCGAATAGATCTTGGGTTGAGAAGTCTGGGTTGTCCGAGGCCATCTTGCCTGCCTCTGCATTTGTGAATGTCTTGCTTCCTTGGTCGGTCTTCAGATGGATCTGGACATAGACAAAAGAGCCGTCCGGCTTCACGAACTTGTAGGTGTGACCAGAGTAGCCGTTCATGAAGCGGTATGAATAGGGAGTTCCTCTGTCAGAAAACAGGTGCATCACCTGGTGAATACTTTCCTGGTGGGTAGAAAGGTAGTCCCAGAACATGGTGGCATCCTTCAGGTTGGTCTGGGGGTTCCGCTTCTGGGTGTGGATGAACAAGGGGAAATTGGTGGGATCTCGGAGGAAGAAGATAGGGGTGTTGTTGTAGACCCAATCCCAATTACCCTCCTGAGTGTAGAACTTAATGGCAAATCCTATTGGTTAAGTTAATATTGTACGCAAACAGGAGGGGAGGGGGGGGGGGGAGAATGATGAGCGTACCTCTTGGGTCTCTAGCACTATCCGGGGAGCCTTTCTCGCCACCAACGGTGGAGAATCGAGTAATGCATGGAGTTTTCTTGCCAACACCAGTCAACATGTCAATAGAGCATATATCACTGATATCATCGGTAACTTCGAATTCTCCATAGGCTCCAGCACCCTTAGCATGGACAACTCGCTCCGGGATACGCTCCCTATCGAAGTGGGCGAGGAGGTCGATCAGGTGGAAGTCCTGAAGCAGCAGGGGACCGGCAGTACCGACACGTTGCCACTTGGACGGATGCTCTACGGGACAGCCATTGGAAGTTGTATAGACTGGCTTCTCGTTGTACTTGAAGGTGGACGCGGGCTTGTCATTGGCAGTCATATTTGCAAGTTGGAGAATTCAAAACAGGATAGTGTAAAGCAAGTTACGGTGGTCAAGTTTGGAGGTGAGGTGAGGTATCAGACAAAGAACACTTATGTGCCACGATACAGAGTCGAAATAGTCTTCGTACGTAAGTCGAGTAGTGCGAATCGGGGTAGGGTGAAAGCGTATAAAGAAGTGGGATACGGCAGAGGAAGTAGATATAAATACCTTAGGCTATTTACCTAGTACCTACATACCAGGGAATCGCCCTCGTCATAAATCGAATGACACACACTTACTTACGCATCAGTTGCATACTTTAGTACCTACCTACATGTAGGTGTCGTGCTCGCTTTGTTGCGACTATAATGGTTCTGTAGGTAGATTAATAACAGGTGCGGGAGTCGACCGCACCGTTTGGCGGGACCTAGCAGCCTACTTGCGTAACTAGCTGGGTAGGGCAAGTCTAGCAGCCAGAACACCGGGTGGGACTTACTAACGCAGCCAATCACATAGTTGCTAATTGCGAGCTTAACTGGCTCATAGGGTAGCTACCCCTCCATAGGTCTCCGAAACACCCCCTTTGACTCCATATTGAGCCTCTTTTTAAGCCGAAGCTTCTCCGGATTCCCCGTTTCGGCAAAATGCCATTGCTAATCCAAGGTCACTGGGTTGGTAGCCGTGGGATGCCCAAACCTGTAGATATTCATTGCATTACACCATGAAACACACATAGATGCCTCTCGCCCCTCGCCCTTACAATTACGTCTACTTCCGCGGTCTACGAACCAGCTGTCAATGGCTCGGCTCCGTTCGCGTTCTGGAGGATCTCCGCTTCTCCCGCCTTCGATGTCATACAACATATGCCCACGCTTCTGTAACGGTTATGATAGGTCTAGTTTTGCCTTATAGGGATAATATTCGATCATCGTAACAGACTGTCAGAACTGTCAGACTGTGTAACTTGCCGCGGAGATGTCAGAGATACATAAACGCCACCGCTCTATGCAATAGCTATGGTTCATATAGATGTCAGGTCAGAGGCCCCTGAGTTCTCAACAAATAGGAGCTGAGCCAGACAGCGAAGGCAAAACTCACCAAACGGTATCCCCCTGATCTCGAGCTCAACTAAACCCGATAATCTATGATCCATTACGCATCTACCTAACTACCTAGTACGAGACAGTATGTACGGTACCCTAGCCTCAGATGAGGACGTTAAACTTACTTAATCGAGTTGAACCACTCAGCTCGTCTTCGTCACTATAATAAGTGCTAGATTATCGATGGATATATCTCTGAAGTGACTCACTTTCGCACCAGTTCTCTTACAACCTGGGAAAATTTGGAATTCGTCCCACTCCATGACCGCTAGGGGATTAAGGAGAGTCGTGACGTCACCGATCTCGTTTCTCTCATCTCGTCACCGCCTAGATAAGAATAGATACGTGCGGTTTAGGTACATGTATGTAAGCTTCGAAGAGCCGCGAAAGCCGCATTTCGCTTGTATGACACAACTTTCGTGGGAGTGCATACGATAAGGAAGCCTACGACCCTCGATGTATTTCAATATATCCCCTAGCCCGCCTACTAACTTACATATACTCATGTACTATATAACACTTCACAGAAACTGACAGCTACATAACTTTATGTCCGAAGCCTAATTTGATAATTGTCTACGCTTTATACATATCAAGGAATTCCTGGGATGTTCTCTCCTATCTTATACGCAAGACATATCCTTTAAGCTTACGCCATCTCTTTCGCCTTGTCCTAGGTTAGACCGGTCCACAGACTCGGGTTGATACTACGCACGTAGTACCTACCATCCCTCGGACTCAACCCAAGTGGGGCCGAAGCGCCGCTATAGCTCGGTGTTAAGGAGTATGTAGGTACACATATTTCGAGAGGTTCTAGACTCTTTTCTCCCCTTATAATTCCTACGTAATAGCTTCTACTACGTAGATATCATATGTGCAGGGCTGACGGGTGGGTTCAGTATCCCCCTATGATATATCTTCGCTGTTGACATATGGTAAGTATACTGGAACTATATGGCTCCTGCATGAAGCTGGCGGTCAAGGTTCAAGACATCATGTGTGAGACCATCTAGTGGTAAGGCTGACAATTGATATATTCTCCGAGATCTAAGATCATATGTGTCTAGAACATTACGATATATTTCCAAGGTAACGACTGATCATGGCCTGAAACGTATGGACACCGTTCCAACCCGCGCTTCAGCTCTTCTTTCCAGGATCAAGCTCGCGTATGCGTAATTAATAAGAAGAGCCCCTTATAGGCTCGGGTTATATGTTTGTTTGTTTTGTATATATAGATAAACGCAAGGTCAGGAATCCCACACGCACACACACCCATACACAGAACACCTCACTTAGTAGGTAGATAGTAGATGTATGCATGCATGCCTGCCTGTCTGCCCTTGATGCTGTGCACACTTATCTTACGTTGATGGATGGATTCGATATCAATCATTTCTGTTGCCTTTCTCCCCCCTCCCTGTCTCTCTCCCTCTCTCTCTGTCTCCTGAAGAAAACGCCCGGGCCTAATTGTAGAACGCCATTGTGCTCCATCCATTGCATTGCAGTAAAAGTAGCAACGAACATGAACCCCCTCTTTCGGTGTCCCCGCCCGTCCGTCTACTTTCCGGAGCTATCTACCCAAGACGGTTGCGCGAATGCGCTATCGGCAAAATTTGTGTGAACTCGTGAGATGGTGGTCGGTGTTTTTGGGTTTCGTGGGATATATTGTTACAAGGATGCGATATGGGGGCAAGGCCCTTCATTCCGACGACACGGTTTGCTGCTTGACATGTTAGCTGAGAGTCTTTGGAACCGACAGTCCTGTGCCCGCGTCTCGCCTCGTTACCTACGGCACAGCCGAGGCGATTTGACACGTAAAAAAAAAAAAAAAAAAAAAAAAGGGGGGGGGGGAAACCGAGCAAAAGGAAAAAACTCACCACCAACCAATCCATGCCCTCGCTAACGCCGCTGCCGTCGACGGCGGAGCACGCGACGATGCTCCAGTTGCGGTCACGCAGCTCGCCGAGGCGGAGGGCCTCGGAGATCTCGCCGGCGCCCTTGGCGCCGGGCTGGTCCTGCTTGTTGGCGAAGACGAGGAGGGCGGCGTCCTTGAGCTCCTCCTCGTTGAGCATGGCGGCGAGCTCCTCGGCGGCCGTCTGCAGCCGCTCGATGTCGGTGCTGTCGACGACGAAGATCACCGCCGCCGTGTTCGCGTAGTAGCACCGCCAGTACGGCCGGATCGACGTCTGCCCGCCCAGGTCCCACACGTTGAAGTTCAGGTTCTTGTACGTCACCGATTCCACGTTGAAGCCTATCGTCGGGATCGTCGTCACTACCTCGCCTATCTGTTCAGGGGCGGGCGATGGTGGTTAGCTTGGTTGCTTGCTTTCCATGTGTGCGTGCATAGCTGCTGTTGGGAGTAGAGGCCGTAAAACATGAGTAGAAGTAGATATTGTGAAGACGCACCTTGAGTCTGTATAATAGTGTTGTCTTTCCGGCGTTATCCTGCATGGGAAGGTCGACACGTTAGCTCTCAGCTACTACTCGTCGGCCACAGAAGCTCCAGCTCCAGCTCGCGAACAGGGGGTTTGCTCAGGCGCGTACAAGACCTAGGATCAGAATTCTTATCTCCTTCTTTGCCCATAGCAGGCCGGACAGCCATGACATGCTCTGACCCATCTTGCCGTGTATGCGGTCGTCTCCTTCTCGACGGGGGGCTCGGCGGTCTCTTGGTCACCTCAGGGGTTGGCAAAAAGGAGTTACAATGTACGTAAGGTTGTAGGTATATCCACTCTTTCTCTTGCTTAGCTGTGGCAGATCTGTCCAGAACGATGAAGGCAGTCGGATAAATCGGCGGAAATCCAATGACAGGTTCTTCTTTCTTCCTCCTGGCCGTTTTAGGAAAAAGGGCACGCGTGGGAAACAGGATGGATGGACAAGTAAGTGGTCGTTATTAGTGGTTGTGGTGAGAAAGAAGGCTGGCCTTGGTTGCTTTTGCTTCTCCTGTCTTCGCTCTTTCGCTTCGGGGATATATTATATGTACGTAAGCCGAATAACAGGTGTAATGGGTGCAATTGCGTGGTGGTTTGTCGATCTTGTTTTGCGGTGCAGCAGTTGCAGTTATTAGTTGCAGTACAACACATCAACCTTCAGCCGAGAATTGGCTTTCTAAGCAAAGGGTCTCTGGGGTCTCAGGCAGGCATCTGAGGCCGCCACCAAGGATTTGCATGGGATTGGATTAGGAAGTCAATGATCCGTTTTCGTGCATGGACCAATTTCTAAAGCCGACTGGCCGGATTTCAAATTCGTTTAATTGTACGGAGTAGCTTATCTCTTATCGGGAAACGGCACTTAATTACAGATTACCTAGCATCTTCTGAGTCACGTGTGCTGCACGTGCACAGCTCTCACGTGCCAGACCCTGTGACGAAGTCTTCGAGCTGGCCCGGGCTGCCCACAGCTGCCCGTCTCGTCTCCCACACAATTTCGCAATTGGGGCTGCAAAACCCTCACATCAACCCAAAAATTCAGCCCGCTTGCCTTTTGACCTGCTCCACCCTCTTCAATAAAGACAACCACCACAAACCATCTCGACATTTTCGTCAGCAACAGCAGTCAAAATGCCGGTACGTCTTGAAATTCCATTATGCACGACAGTCTCTTCTGCTCAATTGTAGCGCAGCATCATTTGATTGCCGCTGGCTTTGCCTGAGTGTCATGAAGCTGCGATTCGTTGGGCGGGCTAGAGAAGAAACCACAGGCATGACTTGACTTGAGCAGGACATCAAGCTGACAATCCTCTTCCACCACAGAGCCACAAGTCTTTCCGAACGAAGAAGAAGCTCGCCAAGGCGCAGAAGCAGAACAGACCCATCCCGCAATGGATTCGTCTACGGACTGGTAACACCATCAGGTACGACTTCCCTCGATCGGGTCTCCCTCCTTTTCCTTGCAATACATTCATCTTCGAACATCAACACAAGCGAGCATAGGCTCTCGTGATTCAGCAGTTGGAAATAAACAGAGAGCTAACGTGATTTCAGATACAACGCCAAGAGAAGGCATTGGCGCAAGACCCGTCTCGGTATCTAGATGCCTCGCCCCCATTCCACCTATATCGGCCACCACCACATCAGCATTTGTCCTTGGGAAGCCCACCGAATGCGACTTGCCATCAATCATGGCGTTGGTGAAGAGAAAGGGATATATCCCCACGGGAGGAGGATGGCATTCAGCGGCAAGTGGATGATACGATGATGAGGTAGTGCTTTCGGTGGATGGAATGTTCGTCAGCTAGGCGGGATCAACTTTGCCGTTGGCGATTCGGTTTTTCTTTAGGGACTCGTCATCTAAAATCTGCATGGTACCGGCTATAGGGAAATGAAACAACAAGACTTTGCGAAAAGAAAACGAAAGATTGCGGACGTGTTTGATGCCTTGGTGATACAGCTGTAGTGTATGAGCAAACGTGGCAGATGACTACGTGATACAGATGATTTTCTCTTTGTTTAGCCTGCATTTTGGCGATTGTTGACATTCATGCGGATAGAACATAATGTTCGAGTAGCTGTTGATTGCTCTGGTGCGTCCTTGACTTTCCGGCATATATTATCGGTGTCAACATGCTTTCCCTGGCCATGACGCAAATCCTACATGTACTCAGAAACTTGACAATAAGCCTTGCATACGAATCCAGCAAGGACAGGCCCAAACGTTGCCTGGTGTTCCATCTGGATATACCCCAGGAGCTTACACGATAGTAACACCGTCTTCATCAACGGATACAGATACATGTAATGTAGTAGATCAGACCTACAAATCTAGGCAGGTACATCAAATCTCACCGTGGGGCTATCGTCATATATATATCAACTATAGATATACTCTAAAAATCCATCTCCCCCATTCTCATCGAAAGCTACGATAGTATGGTGTCTATATTTATATACCAATAATAGTATCAGGGGACTAAACGAGGACCAACGAGCAACAGCTGAGTGGGCGAAGAGTCGTAGAATCTATACTATAGACAAGCCAGCTAGCTGCCTAGCTAACCAGAGAACTGGAGGAAGAAGCAATGCCTGCTGGATATATACCGTGTAGCTAAATGAGGATAGTATCAACCAAGGATGCCAACATGCTCTTGGATTCGTCCTTCTTACGTAGTTAGTCGCTATGTGAAGTCAGGGAGTTGCAGTATGGCATCTGATGAATGCTGGTGGTATTCACATCTAGGATAGAATAACTAGTGAAGAGAGAGATGCTCACAAGAGTGGGAATAGATGCAGGTTATATCAATAATTTTAGCAGCTTCGACCATGGTACAACAGATCACGAGAATTTATAGCGAGATTACAGTATGGGGATTTGTTTATCTCGTAGTCATTTACTACCTAAGTACGGGATTCAGAATACCCGTAAAAGCATGCGCAATATTCATCTTTGCCCAAATGGGGAAGACTATGCAATGTACTAGTAGTATCTGACCGGGTTGGTGTGGTGATGGTCAACGGCGGCCATATTACAAGTATGGATCATCTCAATATGCCCCATGCCACCCTTAACTGCCAGCCAGCGTAAGAATACCGCATCCCTCATCATAAATCCACGCGCAAATAACGCCAGAACATGCATGGTGTGCCGTGACCCGTCTCGCAAAGTCCCAATCATCCATCGGAGGCTTGGTACTAGACCCAACGAAGCACTGCGGATTCCTGTAATTGTTGGGGGGGGGCGAGAGACGCTTAGCGGTCCTCAGCCCACTCGTTCTCGCGGCGGATCTGCTCCTCCTCTTCGGGGGTAAAGTCGTTCGTGATGTTAAAAGTCTTGCGAATCTCCTCCGGGGACTTGCCCTTGATCATGTTGGCAACGGTTTTACAACCAACATCGAGCAGGGCCTTGATATCGAGATAGTTGGATGCCTATAGAGGGACTCAAATTAGCGATGATGTCACTGGAGTGAGGAGGGGGTGACTGGTGGGGAAAACCTACGAGAATGATCTCGAACAGCATCTCTTGGTCCACCTGCATGAACTTCTGGTCCCAGTCATCGATGTCCGTAGTCTTCTTGCGGTGGTCGGATTCATCCTCGTTGGTGGGCTGGGGGTCGTCCTTATGACGCTCGCACCACTCAATCACCTTGCGCAGGACAGACTCGGTCACCTAGAGCCAGTAGCGTAATCAGTATCGCGATCACGTGCGACGTTGTTCATCACCGTGAAAGGGAAAGCAGAGGAGCTACTTACGTTGGGGATGGGGATGGTCTGACCATCAGCATTAGATCCTAGATCCTCGAGCATGTTCTTGATCAGGAGCGACCGCTCGGCAACGCGCTTCTCTGCAGTGGATGTGAGTAACTTGTCGGCGAGGAGGGCAAGCAGTGGTAACATACCGACATCAATCTTAACGTTGTCGTTAGACTGAAGGCGGACGCAGCCCGCGGGGATGGGGGCAGGGGCAGCTTCAGCCATCGCGATGATGAAGACGATGAAATGATCGGTGTTCTCGGAATCTAGACTGTAGAACGAGGAATGATGTGTTTATCAACAAGCAGAGGCTTGAGAAGTGGGAATGTCAGTCGCGAATGTCAGTCGCCGATGCGAAAGAAGATGCGGAGAGAATGGGTGTGGAAGATTGATTGATGATGTGATGTGTGGGAAGTCAGTTAAGTGGCTGACTGGGGGGAGATTTATTTATTTATGTATTAAAAGCTGAGGTAGGCCCGGTCTGGGTTATGTAGGTTTGGGTACGGAGTAGGTCCCGCTGGTATGAGCGTGTGCATACAATGGGGGGTACTTACAATGGGGCCGGTATACACGGTATTTCCTTAGGCAACAATGGTAAATGGAGGTTACTTGCTGTGAATGGCGTGCCTGTGACTCCCACAATTAGGTAAGCCCGATACAAACATTCATAAATGAAGCGTAATAGGTGGTAGAGAAGTGAATTCCAAAGTAGGTAACAAATTCCATCCTTTTAAGCTGATGGGCACAGACCACCACCACATTACCTACCCATACAACGGAAGGCACTTACTGGAACCTTATTCACTGGAACCTTATTCACTGCAAGTATCTCGTACTGAAAAGGTATTGGTCAAAGAAACCTGGGAAGAGTTTGCAGAAGGTACCTAGGTAGAGGATTAGACAGTACCTGTGCAAGCTTAACCCATGAGACAGACCAAGACCACGTGCAACCAACAGCTGCCTGGGTACCTAGGTACCTATCTTTAGGAGATGCACGTGTGTTGTGCAATACAGCCCATCTGTTTGCAGCTATGGACAGGGTTAAACTCTCAGGGTTAAATATGTTTGTATGTATGTCAAGTACATATATACTGCCTGGGTAAGGATAGAAGAACATTGAATAAGATGCCTGGACACTGTAGGGTGGCCTAATCCGGACATGCCTACAGCCATTGTCAGCTGTGCCCCACCAACAACCTCTCCATCACCACAATCAATTACCTGTGAATGTATATAGGTAGCTGCGAGGCAAGCTGTGCCGCAAGCTGTGCCGTTCATATCTACTGATTACATGCTCGAGAACTATGGGAAGTAATCTAATTACCAAGAAGATCGGAAGAAAATAGCGTACAATTCCCCTCTGCTGCCTTCCACCGTATGACACATCACTGTGTTAGTCAGGTCAGATCCAATATTGCTTCCTTATAATTCTGGTGCTATCTATCTATATGCCTATTACAGTCCCCAAACCTCCACCTGCCAAAAAGTTAAACCTAGGCAGCCAGTCTCGTATATAGAGTGAGAGAGGGAGGTGAACATCCACTAGTAATATATTCCAAGGCTGTATGCATGCAAGCATCCACCCAACCCATAGCAGCACCCCTCTTGTTCATCTCTTTAAGCGGCTTCCTACAGTATCTGTGGCTTGTGTGTGGCATTCCACAACCGCATCTCATGGGGCATCTTTCTAAGCCAGGCAGGTAGGTAGAATAAAGAAGCGCGTGCTCATCCATATGCTTCATGAGATGCAGACACTTGAGATGGACCAGGTGTGCATGCATGAATGAGCCCATACATAAGGAGATAAACACAGCAAAATATGAGACATCGTCATAAGGTTGTGTTCACATATACTCTTTCATTTTATTTTATTTTTATCTCTTTATCTTTTCTCTCCATATCCTCCTCACGCAAGTGCGTGACTCTAAGCCTTGCATATCCCCCTGACTAGGGATCTATCTCGTTGGCGTTTTGTGTATTCCATTATATACCCCAAAGCCAACCAGATCCCATCCCACCCCTATCCTATCCCATACCACACTCCCTGCCCTCCCCTTCCTAGTCTAACCTCAGCTTTTCCGTAGCCGCTTTCGAATTTCCCATTGAAGTGATTACAGATTAGAAGAATAAACATAAAGGCCAGTAACGGCTAGATGTATCGTATCGTAAGTGGATAGATAGCCTGCGTATGCTGTAGCAATGGGCATCCAATGTGTGTGTGCGCGCGGAAGTAATGTAGTATGTATGCAGATAGTACCGCATGTCTTAATAACAGACAGACAGACAGACAAAAACAGCCAACCAGACAGACAGACAAGAAAAACGAAGGTGAAAGGAAGGGTATCAAAAGTTCCCACTAAGCCAAGCCAGCTCCCCAATCCAGGCCGCCCCGAAGTGAAGAGAGAATCAGAAAAAATGCAAAAAGGGGGGAAGTAGAATAAGTGTGAAGAGTCAGAAAGCCGTAGGGCTGGCTATTCATGAGAGCCCACGGGCACGTGTTCGCATCGGCTTGTCTCCCAAGCCATCTCATCCACCTCACCGGTCCTTGACACCGCCCTGCAGCTTCCGCATCGCCTCACGATGCGCATCCATCAGGTCCCCGCGCCGCATCCTCTCCTCGAAAGCGCGCTCATTGCGCTCCTTCTCCCAGCGCTCGACCTCTCTTCTCTGGGCCTCCTGCTCGCGCTGCGACAGCATCATATTCCTCTGCGCGTCGATGTTCCGCTGGACGTCATGATTGCCGTTCTTCGCGCCCAGCAACCCCAGACTCGTCGTCGACGCCGACAGCAAGAGCGGCGTCTCGCGC
This sequence comes from Whalleya microplaca, assembly GCA_022497155.1. Classification (NCBI taxonomy): domain Eukaryota; kingdom Fungi; phylum Ascomycota; class Sordariomycetes; order Xylariales; family Xylariaceae; genus Whalleya; species Whalleya microplaca. Next base: position 114,482 of record MU385788.1, read on the forward strand.
CCGTTGAGGTTCAGATTGCTGAGGTTAGCGCCGCCGAGGGGGGACACGGGCGTCCCCGCGCGCAGGTCCACGGCCACGGACTGCCGGAAGTTGGCGAGCTGCGCGTCGCGCTGCGCCTGCGGCGGCAGCATGGAGCGCCGCTGCGGCTGGTGCGAGTTGAAGGCGAGGGTGTCGGCGGGGCCGACGGGGGGCAGCGGCACCGCCGCGGGCCCGCCGGGCCCCACGTAGCCCATGCTCGTGTTGCCCGACTGCACGGACAGCAGGCTGTTCTGGCGCATCAGCTCGCGCCGCTTGCTGAGCGGGATGTCGTCGGCGTCCTGGCTGCCGGCGAAGGGCGGCGGGGGAGCTGCCGCGAGCGGCTGTTGCTGGGGCGTGTGCAGCGTCATCTGGCTGGCGGATCGGGGCGCCAGTTGGGCGCCCTCGGAGATGGGGGATACGAGGAGCATCGATTGCGATTTGTTGCGGATGTACATCTCGCGCTTGCTGAGGAGGGTTTGCGGGCTATTGTATGAGACGACTCCGGGTATCGGACCGCGATTTATTGGTCCTGTTTCCACACCTGAGGGTGAGGAGGGATCTGAAGTTGACGTTCTGAAGCCCTCCTCCGGCGAGGGACTAGCTCGAATGCCACCGTGTTCGTCACCGTACTCTTCCAATATTGGTTGGATCATGTCGCTCGACTGTCGACGGTTTTTATTCCGGAAAATGTGGCTTGTAGGGGCGGGTTTCGTTGATTGCCCCGTTATGGGACTTGTTTGGTTGTTGATATCGACTATCTGGTCCGTTGCTATTGGGAGAGATGGTGCGGATTGTGCAAGTAGTGATAACCTCGACGAGGAATGATTATACGGCGCCATTGATGGCACATTCGAGAGTGAGGAAGGGGATCTTGCAGCATTGGTTGGGGGTATGCCACTTTCAGGGGTCTGCTGGAGTTCCTCAACATTGACAGGCGCAGGAACTTCCTTCTTCTCCTTGGAGGTTTTCTGGGGATCCCGGGGCTCGTTTAATTGTAATGTCTCGGGCTCTGGCGTTTCGGCGTGGCTCAGGTGCTTTGCCCACTCATTTGTTCGATAGGACATCGCCACACGCGATAGGCCGCCGGGGAGTCGGTCTTTCGTGAGGCTGGCTGAAGAGGTAACCGATGGCGATACGGATTTTGGCGCCTTTGAAGTTTCCGAAGGAGTATTTATCCCCGATGTGTCTGTGGGATTGCTACTCTCATTCGCCCGCTCCGTCTTCCCTATCGCGTTCGCCGTGGTAGTCTTCTTCGACTTGGCATCCGTCGCGGCAGTCTCTTCAGGTGATTGCGCCCGATTCTCTAGACGCGCTCCAGGCTGGCCTGATTCTGCAATGTCCCTGTCTCCTAAGCTAGATGTGTCTTGGGACTTTCTATCCGCCAGTTCCGCTGTGATTTCTTTGGACCACCCCGGCTCTTCGACTTTGACCGAGTCCATTTTGTTGTCTCCATCTTCACTCATGCCATCGACGGTAGCAACGATGGACCCGGCGTCCTCGGATCTCCTTCTCTCATACATTAGGCCCTCGCGGCTCTCTCCCCACTTCGGTGATGGCTGTGGTGGCTCGGGTTCCCCTGTACTCCGCTTGGGCTTGTGGGACCGCTGAGATAAACTCCGTATCAAAACGCCCGAGCCCACCGAAAACCTGTTTCCTATGGACATGCCCGAAGCCCGCTTGCTGAACGCGACGGACCGCTCCTCGTCTTCGTCCGCAAATGTCGCCAATGATGATCGATCCCCGTCATCTTCTTCGTCGACCTGTTCGTCGACCTTGGGTACTTTGAATGGCAGCGGCACGACCTCGGGACCCGTCGCATTCGACATTCTTTGCGAGTTACGCAACGATGTCGTAGACGACCTCTTACTCTCCGATCCCGCCATCCAAGCCTTCTCGTCAGGTTCGGGCATGGGCGCATCGCTTTCGTCTCCAGGTCCGTCATCCGCCGCCACTCGGATCGTCACCTTGCTGTCCTGGTTCCCATTCGCGACAAGCAACCCGTCACTGGATTGGTTGGCCTTTTGAGCGGATTCGGGGTCGTCCGAAACTAGGAGCTCGGCCATCTCAATAGCATCATCCTCGCTGTCCACGGATTCGACGCTGGTTTGACTAAGCCTGCCTTTCTTCTCGGTGTCGATATCCCCTACTCCCGAGTCGCGCGATTCGGATTCAGGAGGCAGTGGGTGATTCCCATAGGTGGCTTCCCATTGCCGTCTTTCGCGCGCGTTATCAGCCTCGATCTGTCGCCCGACATTGGCCTCCTCTTCCTCGCGCATCTGTTGGATTTCCGCTCGTTCCTCAGCTCGTTTCGCTCGGTGCTGCTGGACCACGCGCCAAAGTTTGAGCTGGGATATTATGCCCAGAATCGTAAATACGACGATGACCGCAATCTCGACCCTGATGCCCTTGGTCACCGGGTATGTGGTGGCACTAAGAGGAAATAGTTTGTCATTCAGGTTCCAGATGTAGGCCCAGAATTCCTTCAGCCCAGCCTTGCTGAAGCAATCGATGCCAAGGACCGTGACAGTCGCGCCGGCAAAGGACATTAGCCCGATTAGGGCGTACGGCCGTGTGTAGCGACTGAAATACAACGCAAACCCGACGACCGTGAAAATGCTGATGAAAATCACCTTGCCCGTCGTCGAGGGGAGCAATCCGCCATCCTTCAGAGTTAGCAGCCACATGGAAAAACAAAAGCCACCAAGCAGACATCCAAGGCCCTCTGTCAGCTCCTTGAAGACCGTGGCCGCTCCACCAAGAATCAAACCCGAGCAAATAACCGCCACCACGTATGCACCTTGGATCGCATCGGTTACGGGTGGCATCATAACGTAGATGATCAAGACTGACACGCACAGACTTGCGAGGTACGCGGTCGAGAAGAACGTGTGGAGCCATGGGTTCTTGATGCCTATTAGGGCGTATACTACTCCAGAGATGAGAAGAATCGCGCCAGCCACGCCCCATCCGGGTGTAAGCCGAGGCTCTAGGGGTAAATCGCCTTCCGCAATAGGTGCTGCTTCGTGGGGGTCAGAGGCTACAAAGGAGATTTAGGCGTATAGGCGGGTGTAGGACTTACAGCCATTAGAGGCGCCAGAATTACCCGAATCGTTCCCATTGATGGCAGAGGGGATCGCAGTCGCCGTCGGGCTCGAGCTGCTGGCTCCAGTTGTCGTGGCCTTGGTGGTAGAAGATCCTTTTACTGAAGTGGCTGTTGTTGAAATATCCGAATCCTCAGTACGGTCAGTTGTCGTCGTTTGCACCCCATCTCCCTCCTGGGTCGTTTTCGGGGCTTCAGCCGTCGTGGGCGAAGCATCTTGCCGTCGATACGGCCCCAATGGGCCCGCGGCCACCAGGTTCAAACAGAGGACCAAACAGAGCAACGCCCAAACGCGAGACCACTTAGGCAGCATCTTGGCGGCTCTAACAGAGTGTCCGTCCAGTCGTTGTCTCCAAGTTAATATACCAAATCACTAAATACACCCGTGTAGTTAATTGTCGAGAGCCTTACTGTCCTGTCGAAGAGGCATAACTAGCGGGGTAACGTTGGCAAACCGGTAATAATGACACCATCTGCAGGCCTCGAGGTAATCAAGTAACTGCCAACGGGGAGAGTTCTCAACTGCAGAAAACTCTCTGACGAGACAGCAGCACCGACAGCAACGACTACCAAGAGTATCCAAGAGTATCAGAGCTCTGGAAACCTGTATGGAATGTCGAGAGGGAAGTTAGACGGGCAGGTTGATGTCGTGGAACGGTGTTAGCTGACTGGGCTGGCCTCTGGGGACGAGGACGAGGGTTCAGTATAACTGGCTGGGGTCGAACGTCCCGGCAGAAAGGCACATAAATCAAACTTATTCAGTCAGGTGTGTGTGTGCCGCTAGAGCGGGAGAGCCATCAATGGAACCGTTCGTTCCCTGCAACGACAGTCTTGCATGAACCATGGGAGAAGATGGGATGGCAGGTCAGGATGGAGAGAATTCAATACTCATCAGACGACGAGAGGAAGAGAGAAGATCCTCCGCAGGGCTTAACCTCTGGTCTGTGAGTTGTAAGCCGCCCACTTATGCCGCCTACTATACTGTATACTACCCAAGCATACCCAGCTACCCAGGAACATACATACATACATACCCAGCTGCTGCTTACCTAGGTAATAGTAGCTAACCTCCAAGGTCTAGTCTACCTAGCTAATCTGTACAAAATTTGCTTTTCCTCGCGCCCACACAGCCGGCCACCCTTGGCGGCAGCAGCAGCAACAGCAGCAGCAGCAGCACGCAGACACTTCTCGGGATCTCCTCATCGAAAGGCTGGGCTGCTGCTGTGTGATGATCATGCGCGGATGACGAAGGCATGACCCGAATGGTGCGTAGCTTCGCAGTCCAGGGAGATTAACAGAGACAATTGGACCTGAGGCTAGCTCGCTCGGACTCCGGTAAGAAAATTGAGTTGCAAGGGGCAAGCCACCCCGGCCCGGGAGCTAATACCAGAACCGGTAGGCTATAGGGCGACTAGTTGATGACAGACAGAGATCATTGGTCGGACCACTGGCCAGCCCCTGACCCCTGACCCCGGTTGGACTGAACGCTGCTCTACTTTTATTTTTTCTGTCATCTTGTTCTCGAAAAGTAAAAAATGAGACGACTGTCTTAAGTTTAATAGGCGCGGGGCTAAATTGCTTCACCACCAACAGCTATCGAGATCTCATCTAAGGCCGTGTTTACCAAAATCTTAGGACTGCCACCACTAAGCTCCATATATACTTATCGACCCATATAAATTGCATTACAGATTATGTAACTTACCAGATGTATTATGGGCCTTTGCGTGCTGACCAGCAGCTCACCTTGAATTCAAAACCTCCTCTGATAGCTTCAGGTCGGCTTTTCAAGTAAAAAACTAACCCTATTTAGTAACGATATGTCCAGTCGCCGCAGTCCTATTTCACGGCTGGAGCAAAATCCAACAGCCGCCGCAATGACTGCGGCGGCTGAACTGCCTACCTTATAAAGTAAAGTTGCCTAGAAAACAGGGGGTGTACAACCCCGTTTTTCATAAAGCTAACTGCCGCCGCTGCGGGAATTGTGCACGACTTGTAGCTATTATACAGCTGTAAATCACAGCTGAAGGGGGTAAGGTTCAGTGGAGTAACCCCCCTGTGGTGGCAAAAAGATACATTTTTGATCGAAGCCAGTGGCCGCAGTCAAGTTGGTAAACACGGCCTAAAACAAGCGAGATCTAGCTCCTCAAGCCTATCTATCACCTTGTGGATCTACATAGTGGCGCGCGGCTGGTGTAGCTGGGAGTAGATTCTCATCAGACAATATCATCCAATTCAACGTTGTATGCCATCATCTACTAGGTACGGTTGTATGTATGTCGCTTGACTACTAACCAACCTACCTACCAGGAACGATAGACCGTACCACAGGTCGGCCCCCAAACCAGCATCTAGCGGTCCGTCCCTTTTCGTCCTGGGTGCTACGTGAACAGCAAACGTGCGGTATAGAAGGCTGGCAGGTTGCTAGGTACGGTATTCTGCGCGCTGCCTGAAGCAGATCTGTTGAGTCGAGAACGCGCGAGGCGGTCCACCTCGTCCACGATCTCTTATCTGGCATTGGACGGGTGATCCTGTGGGCAGGATGCGCGTTCATCATATATGGAGAGCCCGTAACGCAACGCGATGGTACGACAACACTGCAGCAAGGTTATGTACATTCCCCTCCGACAGGAACCAGCACAGCAGCACAGCAGGACAGGTCACAGCAGAAAACTATTTAGACTATTACTAGTAGTAGGTCAAGTATGTACAACTAGACCTAACCAAAAACCACGACCGCAAACGCGACTTTCGGGGCTTGTGCAAAAAAGCCCAATTTGTCGATCACCAACTCACCGACTGGGTAACCAATTGGCGGTGTTAGCCAAACCCGGCCGTACATATGCTTCACAGGTAGGTCTCAAGCTACGAGAAAGCTAGTGGCTGGTAGCGGTGTCTTCTATCGTGTATTTGGAAAGGAACAGCTAGCTCACTTGTGCTGTCTGTCTGTCTGTCTGTCTGTCTATCGAATGCGTACCTAGTGCGTGTGAAGACGCAGTATAACCTACATACACGATGACGCGAAAAGAAATCGCAATATTGAAATTAGGGGTCCCCACCACCAACCGCAGGCTGCCGAGAGGCCAATGTGCAGCAGCAGTTACGTGAGTGCAGTAGCGAGAAACGCTCTCGCGCACAACGGGGCATTCCTCCCGCGCGAGTCGTAGAGGAGGGTATGATATGTATGAATGATATATAGGAGGGTAGTAAAAGGAGCGCAGTTTGGCAGCAGCAGCGGGATGGGGGATCTGGTTCATCTCCCATCACCTGCACGGCAATGGGACGCCCACTCATCCAGCAGCCCTCAGGATAAGTGATGATGAGGAGGGAACCTGGTACGAGATTCCCGTTTTCGTCCAGATGCCCATTTCGCTCGACGCGGTGCGACGCCGGGATCGTGCGTTCGTTTACCCCATGTCGCTAATAACTCTCCGATATGATACCTCTCTTACTATGTATGGCGCCAAAAAAAAAAAAAGTAAAGAAAAACAAAATGATAAGATATGTATAGTCCGTAGCGAGGCTTGGTAATCAAATCACGCGTGCGATCGCAAGGTGTGACAGGAAGGGGAAAGCATGATGGCGCTCGCGCACGTTCATTTCCCGCTGCCGCGTGATGATTACTCAATACCTACATACATAGTATTATGGGTAATTTTTTGACTCTTGGCAAGTATACGCCCAGAGGCTAGGGACACGGACCACGGAAATGATTTTTATGGGGGAATATCTCCCTCAAAAATCGGAAGTATCTTTTCTAATCCTAGGTTGCGTTAAGCCTCCTTTGGTATGGCGGCGACGTTAGCGTTCTCTACGGGTACGCGAGCAGGGTGCAAAAAATTATGCTCGCAACTGCGTACATTAACATATTATAGTACCTACATACATACATACATACATGCTGCTGCTACTGCGCCCTGTCAGCCTGTGTGTGTATGATTCCAGGAACCAAGATTAGATGCTACTATGTAGCGGTCAGAGCGGTAGTATTGAAAATCGTTGGAATTGCAAATCCACCTCTTGTACATACACACGGAATACTCCAACCTCCAATACTCTGTCATCATCATCAACATGGATGGATACCCAATGTATGTATGTAGATATGTACTGTAGATAGGCTGTTAGCAACAGGGTCAGACCAATGCAATGGACTTGTTGTGGACCAAGCTTCTCATCATTCAGCCTTTCAATGACCAAAACCCAATCCGGTGAACCGACCCCATCGTTCTTTGGGCTCCATGATCAGCGCCCAGGAACCCCCACAAGCAGCAGACACGGCCCCTGCAGGAATTTTCTATCCCTTGCAGCCCCAGTCCGCTAACCTAGCGCGAGGATGCCTGGGAGACAGGCAGGCTGTGCCGCTCTACAAGTATTCCGTACTCCGAACACACACATTGCTTGCGAAATCGGTGATAGCCTCAAATAGATTTATATGGGGAGTTTATTGCGATAGGCAGCACCATCTCAGCCTTCTATCGAGATTTCCTTGGTTTCGGGACGCACCAGCGCCCGGTGCCCCGGGTACGCTTGAGCGTACGCATATCATGACGTAGAAGACGCAAGCTCTTAGAGGTTGCGTTTTTATGTAATATGTAATACCTAGAGGGCACGGTCCGGATATCCATAGATGATACGCAGCCGGTCGAGCGGCGCAGGAGGTTGCCGGGCTGGCTCTTCATCATCATCATCATTATTATTGTCGTGATAGCCACATTTCAGCGGTCAGACATACATAACTAATAATAATAATATTCACGAGGCAGGTTAGGTTTGGGATTTGAGGGCACTACCGTAAATAGAAATGTCCGAACGGTAGAGAATAGGTAATAATATTCCGTAGTTAAACACATGGAAAAAAAAAAGTATTTGATGTTTTACTGCTAGCAAGCAAGCCACGATGAGCGAGCAGAAGTCCAGCCATCCATGCCGACCAAAACTCCAAATCTCCGGTAAACAACTGTCAAGCCAGCCAGCCTCCTACCTAGTGCCGAAGCCCCGGTTCGTGGGTAGTAGGTAGCCTCCATTCCGTGCTCTCAATAAACCTTCCACTTGTATCATGGGTATGTATGTATGGGAGGGGGGGGGGGGGGGGGGGTATCGCGAAACCTGTAAACACCACAATTTGCATCTCAATCGTAACTCGTAGTCCTTACTTAGTCTTACAACTTCGTACAATTCAAAATGCTTGCTTGCTTGCTGCTATCTCCTACTAGACATGCGCGTAGGTACACGATCGGAACTGCCGTGCCTGGGCTGCGCAGTCGCAGTAGGCGCCTTCCCATTCCGCGCCGCGGCCCTGGTCGTCTTTCCGGACGCAGAAGAAGCAGATCCTCCCCTAAGACCCAGCAAGCCCGCCACCGCGCGGAACGGGAAAGTGAGCACGGCGGCGGCGGTCTGCACCGGCAGCACCACTACGGCCGCCGTCTTCTCGAAGAGCCAGGAGAGCAGACTCCACTGCGAATTGCTGTTCTTGGCGGCGACGGCCGCGAGCGCGATCGCGTCGTTGAGCCGGTAGTCCACGTACTCGATGCGGTTGTCGGTTTGCACGGCGAGGAGGGACAGCTTCTTCTCGTACCGCCGCATCGCGCGGTTCAGGGCGTCGAGTTCCGGCTGGATGGTGCTGCGCATCTCGCGGCCGACGGCCATCTCGACCGCCTTGGTCTGCGATGCCTCGGGCGGCGATGTGGGATTTGCCGGCGTCCCGGCAGAGGGCGCGCGCGATTCCAGGTCATCTAGTCTGCTTGCCAGGGCTTGGAACTGCTCGGTTGTGACGCTTTGTTTCTCGTAGGGATTCCGCGCGACGATTTGCTGGCACTGCAGCGTCCGGTTCTGGACCATCCGCATCAGGTGCGACACGGGACGCACCTCGGCCGCGCAGAGGAATATGGTGAGGTTGTAGTTAGAGACTAGACCCTCGGACGGCCTCGTCAACTGCCCGCGGATCGCGTGTAGGAGATAAGCGCCGATGATGGGGAAGATGAAGCACATGACCAGAGCCAGCATCTCGTGAAGGTAGAGCTCTAGTTTTGCCGCCGCTTGCCGTGACTGCCACTGTTTCCTCTGCCGACTGGGCGGCTCTTCTTCCACCGCTGGTTCCGGCTCTTTCTCTTTCTCCGTCTCCTCCTCAGGCACGTCCTCGAGAATTGTGCTTGGTGACGCTTCCGGGGAGGGGGAAGGCTCGAGGTCGCTGTCGGTCTCGAAGACGGACTCGGTCATGATCTCGTCCTTCATGATGCGCACCTGTTGCGCCGTCTGATACCAGTCCCACGGCTGCGTGACAGACCAGTGTAGAAACACGGCAGCCAAGCTGAGTAGGATCAGGTCTGTAAAGAATGCGCTTCCGTTCTCAAAGAACACGCCAGCGACGGCAGGTAACAGTGCAAGCGTAAGCGGAACATATGCGAACGGGGATTTCTTCACCTCCCGAGAGCTGGCCTTGCCTGGATTGAAGAGCTCGTCCGCGCTTGTCTCCAAGTCCCTCCTGGCATCGTTCAGGCTGAAGTCCGAGTACGTCGAGCTTCGTCTTCGAAAATCGGCGAAGGAATGCTCGGCCGTGGGCGAGAAGCTGTTGTTCACGCCCGAGCGCTGACGTAGCTGGCTGGTCTGGGCGACGGTGGCAGCGCGGCGCAGGCCGAATCCCGGCGGCGCATGGCTCGTGGAGGTGGCGGTAGTAGAGGATGACGGCCGGCCGTTCATGTTGGGAGGGATTGACGTCGAGGCGGAAGCGTAGCTCTCATCGGCCATAGCAGGGGTATACGTAGAGGTTTCGAGGACGGCATGGGATCCTAGCCCTGGCAGGTCCTAAACAATTTGGACGATAGTAGGAAACATATCAGGCTGTTTCAAACAGAACATGTCGCCGCCAGGTGGTTCTCGTTCTCGTGAGCCCACTGGAGCCAGGTATGCGATATGGGGATGGGGTGACGGGGGACGGGTGACGGAAGACGAGGAGCTATGATGGATGGATCATCACATTACTGGGCAGGGATTTTGCTTTTACCTAGGTTAGGTCATAATCCAGACTAGGTAGTAATAAGTGAGCGACGTGCACGGTCTGCATTTGTCCTACCATATCTTCGTAGCTTCTCAGCTTCTCAGCTTCTCCAACTATGTTCATTCGGTTCAAATCAAATGTTCTTTTGTCATCGCGCTTATTACGTCACTTATAAGGTTTAATATTATACTAGTTGACATGTATTGATATACATATGTATATATGTACTGTATATGTTATATATATATATCTGTGTTGTTGTCAATAAGATATGCAGCGACCTGCCTGTGTATGTAAGTTTTTCATATCAAGTCCCATTTCTTTGCTGAACAAGCCGCTGTTTATATAAATAGTAATAAGTTGCTGCACGTTAATCAAGTTGCTGTGAAATGATTTACTTCTCTGCTTCTGCAAGTAGTTCAAGAGGCCGAATACGATGTATGAAGGGAGCCAATTTGAAGATCGCGTCTTTGGAATGTAATATATAGTCGGGCTCATTTGCTACAAACGTACCTAATGACGGAGAATTGATTAATGGTGGAAAAGATGCCCGGGGAAATTATTATACTTCATCTACCGCCTACAGAGAATACGGATTACAAAGTAGATTATTAGATTGCTCTTGGAATTCCTCCAATTTCTTTTCTTCAAATGTGCAAGTTTACAGCTCGAGCACGGACGCTCATTGAAACCTCGGCCCTCAGGGCTTGCTAGGCTGTTACCAATCTTCGGCACTCGAAACCCCTATGTCATGATAATGACACGATCGCGACAGATCTTGAGATGGTTCAAGATTCAGAGTTCCAAGGGATATGTTCCTGATCGAGAAGACACCTGACGAGACCTGACAAATACCATATATGATATCTGCAATATGTGACTTTAGTAATTTCGATAAGAAGCCCGTGCGTTTAAAGTGTTCGCAGGCTCTGGCAAGTCTGGCAGCCTGGACAAGCACTCGCATGACATTCTAGAAGATGTTCCGTGGATACCCGTCGACGTTCATAATGCCCGCGAGCCCAAAACGTCACTGTTCCCCTCGTATCAAGCCTCTTTCGAGATGGCGTCAACAAGGATCAAACCGACCCAGCTGACAGCTATGTCGAAATAGCGTTTTGCTAAGGAACAGTGGGGATTTCTGTCGGTCAATGCCGTCGAATATTATAGTACACCGTATCTATTCTTGACTACTTGGTACGTGAAGGCACCACTTGCGTGCCACCGCGCTGTCAACCAGTCAACGTGATAATCTTCAAGATTGTAACCGTATTACCGCGTTGGCATATCATGCAGTGAAGTGTCATTGTACCACCTGCCTACTCCCAGGAATCCTGTGCCACAATGGTCGGTTTTTTGGCTATTGCTTTTTTTACTTGCCTCGAGTTTTCTGATGGCTGGTTGACAAGCCTGGCAAGCAGCGTTTGGAATGTGTCTTGTATAGCAAAAGAGACAACGTACTAGTTACAGCGTAGTCTAGTACAAGGCTGGGTGTGGATTTCTAACCCATTCAAACCATTCATTCGGGTCCTGCAGGCCCAGCCAGCTTGCCCAGGCAGACCAGGAAGCGCGTGGGTAGGACAGGGGCTTACGAGGATGCCCCTGAACGAGCTCGCAGGGTGGGCACTCTAGCTGAGGCGTATTCAAGGAATTTTCTTCTTGTGCAAAATAAAACAATTTAAAGCTTTGATGTTGGGTAGCCAGCTAGCTGACATCCGGGGGCCAGGCTGCCAGGCAAGGACCGGTCAGGCCGTGGTGGGATATGACGAAAAGAGTTATCTCTCACATATATGTGTCTGAGGTTGGCCCGGACTTCCATTGTGTTTTTAATCTCAGAACTTGATGCAGCCCACAATAGGTCAAGGCGACAGACACAGACACAGCTGAGAGTCGAGTCGAGCCGAACGGGTCCTTTTCCTTGTGTGTGTGTAAGTGTGGTTGGTGTGCACTTGTCGAAACAGAAACTCTTTTCTGATCTCTCTTTCATTCTTTTTCTCCCTGGTGACCAATATATGCCAGACACTTGACTGCATGCGCGAGGCGTACCTAGCTCCCGCTGTTTCCCACGATCTGACATACGACGACGACGATCAGCACGGCGGCGGCGACCACTCTGCGTTTCGAGGTCCAAAATTAACCACAGACTAGAAGATGACACTCCTTTGAGAAAATATATTAAAAGATCAGGCAGGCAGAAACGACCCCCAAATACCTAGGTAGTCGCAAGAGCGGTCAGCCTAGATACATACATAGGTATATATATATCCATATATATAACCTTGGCCAAGGAAGAAACCGACCCGTCCGCCGACTTTATTGTTGACGAAACTCCAGTCTCCAATCTCCAATCTCCAATCTTGAAATTCAAATTCGACAAAAAAGGTTGATCGACGGTTGCTAGAGTGAGTGGGTGGGTGGAAGCTAAAATCCAATCTCACAAAATCATATCCAACCCATGCAGAAAATAAAAAAGAATACGACACTGGAAGACGGCACGACAACACTTGGATGACACCTGGATGACAACTGGACGACCTACTGGATGACCTACTGGATGACACCTGTCCGAGAGACGCTTGCCAGCTGGGTATCGATTTGTAGGTTAGCGTTGGCCAGGGCTGGCAGGCAAGCATGAGCCTGAGCCTGTCCCGCCAGTGGCTGCTATCAAGGTTGAAGGGATTGAAGGAAAGAACGGGCCAGGTCCAGCGACTGAATCTGGCTAGCGCACGCTTTGGGTTTGTTGCCGTTGCCGTCGCAGTCGCAGTCGCATTGGCAGTGGCAGTGGCAGTGGCAGTCGCGTCCACGCTTGCCAAACTCATCGACCTTGGTCTCCACCTGGGTGCCCTGAATTGCCTGGGTGCCCTAGGTTCACTGATAAGTCGCCTAAGTCCTCTGAATTACAGCACCATCATCAGCTACTACAGTGGTCTGTTAGCGCTAGAAGAGAAAGACCTGAACTATTCCCAGCACGCCTGGCACTCCTGGCACTCCCTTCACTCCCTTCGTCCTCCACTCACAGCAGCCATAGAGGCCATACTAGTAGAACCGGCAGCAGGGCCACAAGAATCTCCATCCATCCTCCCAATCCCTTCCTACCACCTCCCTTCCTACCACCTCCCTCCCACGCCTCCTCACACCCATCCTTCGCAGCCACGACGCCATTGCTGCCCATCGCACGAGCCGCTACCGTCCGAGCTACTTTACCCAACTGAAGGGGGCATCGAAACCTTCGTCTTGAGCCGACGAGGTTCCCCAAACAAGACCCCGGCCGTCCCTGCGGCCGTTTTGCTGTCGTATTTCCAACGGCTTCACACGCCGGCCACACAACTACGAACCTGCCATCGACCACCCTAGATGCTCAAACAAATCCGATTCCGGATCCTCCTGTCGACTCATCATCTCGACATCATAATAATCAACCCATCACCACACCAGAACGCGCAGTAATCGCCAGCCAGCACCCACAGTCACCACAGTCACCACGAACACCCGGTGCCCGAAGAAATTGGCAGGCGACGAGAAACCCTTCCCCCGTCGATTATTTTCTGCAATCGCCCTTTCGCAACCGCGCCGCCGCCTCCGACCTGCATTACCGGCTCCCTCGCCGCTTTGGCCCTGGTCGTCTTTGGAATCCTACCAATTCAACACCAAGGGGTCCACCATCCCAGACATCATCGCGACCGTCTCGAACACCTCGACCCGCCCGCGATCGTGCTCCGTCTAGTCCTCCGCCTCCTCCCGTACCTATCAACCACCCTAGTATTGAAGTCTCCTCGGATCCGAACGACCCCATCGGCACTGGTGCGGGCGATTTCCCCCTGCTTACGCTCTCCGAGCAAAGACAGAACCGGCACTCTGCCACCGCGCGTGCGAGTCTGCAGATCGAGGGACGAGCTAGTGCAGACAAGCGAATCAGCCTCCCCAGCTCGCTCCGTCATTCCAAATCGTCACAGGACCGCAATTCTCGTCAACTTGAGGCAGGTCCGTCGGAACCCGCAGCGAAGAGCGAGAGGCCCACCAAGGTCAGTGCCTTGAGAAAACGCGGCCAAAGCGTCACCAAACGCGCACGAGCGATCAGTTTTGGTCTCGTCCGATTTGATCCATCCGAAGTTTCGCCCAAAGTTTCGCCCAAGAAGCTCGACAAGGGGAAGGGCAAGGCCGTCATGTCCTCCACCGAGAATGACGACCCCTCAAGAGGCTTCTCCAAGGACCTTGAAAGAGGTGGTGATGTTTTAGGTCGCCATCGTGGATCCAATCTCTCCCTTCCAGATGGCATCTCCGCCTTATCGAGCAACTCATCCATCATGGGTGATCCGGACCAGCCAGATCTAGGCGAGGAATGGGGTCCTCAACACCCATGCTTTCCGCATCTGAATCCTCATGTCCCCGTCAATTCCCCCGAATACACGACTACCCGCATCATACGGGTCCGAAGAGATTGGCTCGTCGAAGGAGACTTGGCGCCTACCTTCTCCAATTTGTATCCCGAAATCCTGGATCCTGCGGGTGTTTCCGAGCAGGAGTTCCGTCGAGTCATTGAGAAGTTAAATGGCGAGCTAGTACCCATATTCACCCCCTACAATTGGAGGAACATACTCGATGGAATACTGGGTCTCCTCACTGGCTGGATCTGGGATGATCTGGGTCTAACGAGTGCTAAGACCAGGCTTCGAAGCTTGGAGGACTGGATCGAAAAGTGGAATGCTGAGATGGAGAAGACCATCGGCTCCGAAGAGGGGACTATTGCTCCTAGAATTGTTCCCTTGAGACGAACGGGGTACATGAATGTGAGTATCGTCCCCATCACTGTTTTTACGTTTTGAGCTCTGCTGACCATCACGCCAGCTCGACATTCAAATACCAGATCCAGAAATAGCGCCAGCTAATAGCGAGCCCAGCGGCTCAAGAGCAGGCCCTCAAATGCCATCCGAGCCAAGACCTGCAATTCTACCCGAATCACCGGTTGAATCATAACAACCACTGCCTACCTAACCTGCCTTACTTGTTCCCTATACTCACGACTTGTCTACATTCGCCTCATTATATTACGACATAAGCCACTTTAATATGACTTCAACCCGGTATCATCCCGGGCTGTACGACTAACGAAGATACCCCCAGCATAACCCCTTTACACCGGCATTGCAACACTTTAATATTCTGTCTTCGCACACCCACAACACACAACTATACAAATGTCTGTGTTTTTGTCTTCTCGATTTTCTTGTAGTCTTTTCTGTTGTATTTTAAACAAGCCATTTTTTGTCCACCCATCACGGCATGGCGAAGGCGTTCAGGTGTTGTTGTTGTTGCTGCGATGAGAGAGCTCATCAGTCCATGAGCGGTGGCCTTTTTTTTGTTTATTGCAAAAAAAAGGCCCTGGAAGCCGCCATTTGTGACCTTGACCCGTCGTCTGTTGAGGACGAGGCCCAAGCACAGTCGGACTTACTTCTACGTTTGTTGGGTAGGAGTAGGTAGGGGTAGGAGTGGCAAGGAGAGAGTAGAGAGAGAGATTCCCGCCTGCGAAGGCATTTATTGGGAGAACCCGTGGAGGATAGACAGAACCGAATTGTTCGTAGCAGCGCAAATAATAGTTATTACACACTGCCCTTTTTGTTGAACGGAGTTCTTGAGCGTGGCTGTTGCCCCTTTTTGGGGTGGTGTGTGAGTGTCTTGTGTAGCGATTGCGGTTATATGTGAGCGTGCCATATATTGTGACAATGAAGTTACTTCTAACATTATATCTAGAGGTACCGTGGCTCAGCCAGAACTACTTTCCACAGTATTGATATTAAACCTAACCCGGCCGAGGCCTGTCCTCTCCAAGCCGACTGACTATTTCTACTCGATACATATATATCAAACATCTAGACTCCCCGACACGATCCCGAACTACTCGGACATTTCCCACTCCCACCAGTACCGGTAGACCGGCAGGTAGGCAGGAATCAAGTACACTTCATACTTCATATCACATCACCCGTCTTCCTCTGCGTCCGACTAGGCAGACTCTCTGCTCATAGGCTATGTCTGGCCGAGACACGGATGGAGGTAGTGCACTTCCACGCGCTACCCTTGCGCCGCGAATGGACCAATGTCTCCACCACGTCCCCATCTCCATCTTCCATCCTTATCCTTATCCCTCAACTTCCGCTCCCGGTCCCCATTCCCGTGCCCGTGCCCGTGCCCGTGCCCATGCGAGCTCCAGTATCCCTCTACTCCGGTCTCATCCCCGGCTGCTGTCCCATACCCGTTCTCTGCCGCCAGCTCGACCGACAACGACGCGCGTGAACCCCTCAGGCAGGGGCGGCACGTCCGCTGCGCCGGCCACGGCGCTGTAGACTGAGGGCGAGGGGAGGCCTGCTCTGCTTCCACCATTACCTCCACCATTGCCCCCACCATTCCCTGCATCACTTCCACCATTACCACTACCATTACCACTGACACGAACAGCGGTCTGTTGTCTCGGCGTGGTCCGCCGCTGGAACGGCCAGCTAGGCAGCGAGGACGAGAGAGAGCTGAGGCTGCGGCTCCAGGTCGAGGGGTCTGGGTTGGGGTTGGGGTGAGGGTTTGTCAGGTCCGTGGGTTGGGTCGCGGGGGCGTTTGGGGGGGTTTGGGTTGGGTTCTGGTGTTGGGATTGGGATTGGAATGGTGGGGAAAGGGGGGAGGGGGTGGGTTCTGCGTCTGCGTCTGCGTCGGCGGTTGTATGGTTCGGGTTGTGGTTGTGGTTGTGGGCATGGTTGGGATTGGGAGTAAGTGGCGCAAGGTTCTGCAGCGGAAGCATAGGCGCCTCGTCCTCCCCTCCACTTCCACCACCAACCCAATCACGGGACCGGGAGCCGCGTCGTCGTTGTGAGCTCCCCCTCCCCGACCGCGAACGGCTAGCAGAATACAACTCCGCACCCACCGACCTCTCCCCACCACTCCCATTGCCACCACCACCGCTCCTCCCCCGACTCAACCCCGCAAACGAAGGCATCCCGACGGCCCCACCGCGCGATAACTCAGGTAACTGCGGTAACGTCGGCGCGCGCAGCACCGGTAGCGCGAAGCGGCCGAGGCTGGACCCGCGAGCCGGGATCATCGGCTCGATTACGACGCTTTGCTCTAGCGGGCTGGCGGTGTACGCGCGTGGGATCGGGGGCACTGGGGGCGGTGGTGAGGAGGATGGTTGTGGTGCGCGGCGGCGGTGGGGGTGTAGGGGGGACGGGGAGGGTGAGGATGGTGGTAAGGGTGAGGGGGCTCGGGGTGCCGGGGCGGACGAGGGTGCGCCTTCGAGGGGGTTGTTGGTCGTGGGGAGGATGGGGTCGTCGGTTCTGGATCTGGGAGGTTAGGGGTGGTTAGCTTGCTTCGTGAAGAAGGAGGTAGAGAGGAGGTCGGAGAGGAGGTAGGTAGGTAGAAGGTAGAAAGTGGGAAACTTACTCCTCGCTGGAAACCCCCTTGCCCTTATTGCTTCCCCTAGTCAACAGCGCAACCCAGCTGCGTTGCGTGCCACCGCTCCGAGGCTGTCTATCGGGATCGTACGGTTCTCGCAGCCTCGGAAAGCAGTACCCCAGACCCAGCGCCACGGCGTGCCGGCGATACATCTCGACGGCGTCATACGTGGTGCCAAAGAAGGCGACGATGACCGCCGTCGTCGCGATGGGGATCCAGGGCTGGTTGAGCGCGAGCGGCGGGATCTGCCACGACGGCACGAACAGGATCGCGTCCCAGGGGTAGACGCGGCCCTGGCCGCCGCCCCCGTGGATGCGCGCGTAGTCGTACGGCTGGTACTGCAGCGCCACCAGGTTCTGGATGGTCGTCGTCGTGAAGTAGATCGTCACCGGCAGGTACACGCAGAGGATGGACAGCGACATGTTGTAGAGCCGCAGCCTCGTCCGGTTTGCGCGCGCCGATGCCGCGCTGTTCGATTTCAGTGCCTCGTGCGTGGTTTTTGATATCGCTCTGTACCGCTTCCAGGTGAGGACTGTGAGCCGTGTTAGTAAACCCCCCTTATCCCTTATCGTCACATAGCACAGCATAGTAAGTAGGCTTCGGACGAAAAACTCACAGGCACAGGGGACGGACGCCAGCACAAATACGACACCCGGGGCATCGTACACCAGGTTCGAAGGCCAGCTATTATCGTATACGGCCACACACCCGACGAGCGTGCCGATCTCGTACCGCCGCGCGAGGATGAACCATGTGAATACGAGTTGCACGACGGGCACGGGGAAGATGATAGCGGCCTGGATCCAAGCCCTGCGCCTGCGCTCCCGCGGCGTCGGCGCCGCCGCCGCCGCCGCGCGCGTCAGCTTGACCTGCTGGGCGAGGTGGAGGACGATGGCGAAGATGGCGGCGGAGTAGACAGTGGTCAAAGGCGTCCAGGCGTAGACCTCGAGGTCGCAGAAGCCGGCGCCGTCGTACCAGCGGTCCCAGTCGTCGCTGCGCCAGAGCAGCGCGTTGAGCACCGTGAAGGCGTTCAGCAGCGCTACATCCGCGATCAGCACCACCGCCGCCACGTGCCCGTTGCGCCACAGCTGGCGGAAGGGGACCCAGCAGAGCAGCGTGCCGAGGACCGCGAGCAGGATGCGCGAGATCATGTTCGCCTGCAGGCTGGGGTTGGGCTGGTATCGCCTGTCGAGCTCCGAGGCCGTGGAGGTGTAGTTGCTTTGTTTGATTGCATTAGACATTGTAGTTTTTGTGTGACTTTAGGAAAGAGCAGCGGTATGATTGAAAGAGGTACAGTGAATTAAGATTCAAGATGTAATTATCATGAAGACGCGCGTTGTTGGTAGTTCCGGACTAGATGTAGAACGTGTGATACTTGAAGAGTGGAATGACTGGTTGAACTTGAATTTGGAATTCATACAATCATCTACTCAGGAAGTTTGACCACGCGGATACAGACATAGCATGCGTATGCTAGAGTGAACGAGTAATTGGCATGGTTGCTAGGAGGCCTCGTCTATAGTGGGTTTCCATACTCGGAAGGGGTGAATATCAACAAACCACGTTGGGCGATGCACCCAGGCAACGGTAGCATAGGGAACATCTGGTACACCGAGGACCTAGCTATACACTCGAGAAAAACATAATGTACCTTAGAAGCTAGGAACATGATAGATATATATCGTCTTTCAGGTAGATATTCTCCATGTTTGGATTTGGAAAACAGTCAAAATCAGCATTATCACAGAACGGCAGTGAAGAAGCCAACACGCATTTTTCTACATAGAATGTCACCAAGGTCAATTTCTAAACTGTTATAACTTCTTAACAATGATGGTTTATTAACCTACTACTTAGCATTGCTATCTGTTACAACTTGTTGTAGACATTTACTCTAGCTAGTCCCAATCATATCGCATTCCCAATTACAACACCCGACATTATGTGACTTGTAATGAGGTTAGTATAAGGCTGTTTCGTAGGACATCGCAGACAAAGAGAGTGTTTTACGAATGCGCAAGGATTGCCGAACGGTGCCTTTGTTCTTCATGGTTCCTTTCCATCTTTTAATATTAGAGTGTAACCACCTTTTCATGAAACTGAGCAGAGCTGAATTACAAGTAGGCCAAAGATATGCGACAATGAATTGGCTCTATCTAGAGACAAACTAGATCAATTTCCATGAACGTTACGAGCATGTCACAGTCTCCTCCCAGCGGGTCGCCGGAGAGTAGCCAGTCTATACGAAGTACTGGCTCACATAAAACCTCCGACAACCAAATGGACGACTATTATCTCTCGTTTGAAGAAAGACTGCCCAAAGTTCGCCGACTGTGTATAGACTTATGGCCACATGCTGACCACGACACAATCCACATCGAAGAACACGAAGGCGGCGGGTGGAATAAAATTTTCCCAGTTACAATTACGGAGGACAACATTACTCAGCAATACATTCTACGAATCCCAAGGGTATTTTTCGACATTAAACAGACGGTTCTGATTCTTAAGCATTTAAGGCAGACACAGGACGAGATACCAGTTCCTGCAGTTGTTCATTTTGATACGACTCATGAAAATTCCTTGAATTATCCCTTTGTTGTTCTACGAAAGATACCGGGGACGAGCCTCAAAAATGTTTACTCGCATCTGACCCAGAGCCAGAAAATAATTGTGGCGCGTAAACTTGGGGAGTTATGTCGTAAGATGCAATCAATTACCAGCCCCTATGCTGGCCTAATGAAAGCTCCCGCGGATAGCGAGACTTCAGCCGAATCGTCAGTATGGATAATGCCATTTGGGTTGAAGCCAGACTCGGCGATCCCAGACCACAAGGTAGAAGACATGCATGACGATATGTTGACTCCGGAGACGCTCCGCAAGGACCCTCCTGAGTTAACTGCCGAGGGTATTTTAACTATGGCCTTCAAGCGTCAACTGTTTTACTCCACTAACCGTGACTTCTTCTGGGAGGTTGAGATTCAGGAAAAATCCCTTGATGCGATCCAAGAGATGGCGAAGGACGGCCTCCTGGGTGACAACACTGTATGCCTCTGGCATACCGACTTATTTCCAAGAAACATTATGGTGGACGTTGAGACGGAACCTAGCAACCCTATCATAACTGGGCTTCTGGATTGGGATGAAGCGGCATATGCTCCTAGATTCGTGGCAAGTCGACCACTTGATTGGCTCTGGGACCTTGAGACTTGGGGGCCCCACGCGGAGAAGCATGAAGCAGAAAAAGATAATAATTCTGAGCATGATGCTGAATCAGATGGAGAAGGGGAACCAAGTACGGATGACGAGCCTCTAGAAGCAGTACAGCCTCGTACTTCCGAAGAATTGGAAATAAAACAAGCTTTCGACGAGGCGGCTGGAGAAGCCTATGCTTTAGCTGCCTATGAGCCTCGACTTATAATTGCTCGGCGGCTACTACATCATTCTCTGCATCCTGAATGGGAGGACGCTATTTTAGAGAAGTTCGAAACAGTTCTGGATCATTGGGAAGACCTGACGGATGTGAATGACGAGATCGACATCATCCCTGAAACGGGAGGTTCACTAGACGAATTTCTCGACGAACCCATGGACACGGCACCTGAACTGGTCAAAGAACAATCACCACGAGAGGATAGAAACGAGAAAGACTCAGTCCATTGGATATACATATTCCTTCTCGCGTTCTGTTTTGTCTTGCTCATCCTAGTCAGTGGATTTCTTGTAGCCTTCGATCGCAATCTACACTCAATTTCTATTGGTGGAGTCCAAACACCGCTAATTGAATCTCCTCTATGGGTAGAATCATGTAACATAGTCATCATTCATATAGTTATCTGATATTATAATGAACTTTGACATTCTAGTTCGAAAACGAAGCTATATTATATTGGCAAAAGATAAGCACAGATTACAAAATCGTTGAAATTCGATTTGGATTTAAGTGCTCAATAAAGAGACTTGAGTATAATTCTATGATATCTGAAATTAGTGCTGATTATTTTGTGTTCGTCTGACGGTTCAGAGTCGTGATCTTGTCAAAGGCGCTTGACTTTCAGGTAGCTTAAAGGATAGAGAGATATATCCCCAGCATCAGACATACAAAGCCCGTGACTTACCTTTATATACCTATGTACCGCAACCGGTTCTGTTCTTCTTTACTTGAGTTTGAGCCTTACACCTTCTTTTGACTTGAATAAAGGCTCTACAGGCATATCTCTCTAGCATACCACCTATGTGCTCGCAAAGGGAGAGCTCACTATCAAACAATGTAGCTAAAGGACATTATGCCTTTGATGGAAGGTTGCATATAAGACTTGAAATGAAGTCACCTTGCCTCTGTGTATAACCCTCGCTATGTAAGGACACGAGAAGAAGACGCCAGCAGTATCAGCAATGGGACACACCCAAACAACCACAGGAAGATGGGGACACCACTGCCCCTTAGATGACAAAGGAAGAGGGAAATGTAGTTGGAACAGCAATCCGCATTACTGTACAGAACATAAGACTATATGCCGGAAGCATGGTGACGATCTTATCCCGCATTTAAAAACAGAGCCTTGCCCCAATTGTGAGAAGGCTGCCAGAATGATAGAGAAAGCGGAGAAGAAAAAACGTCTCCACGAGAATGAAGCATATGCACGAAACAGAATTCAAAATAAAGGCCAAAAGTAAGTAGTCTTCGTCGCCAGGATTCTAGGATGGAGTTGCTTAACGGACTTGCAGGAAGAAATGAGTCTTAGAATGAGACCGGAAGTTGCCTGGAGTGTTATATACTTTTTTCCTACCATCGAATGTTTGCTATAATAATTGAGAATACTATTTAGTGATACAGACTTATAGCCGTCAACGGTACCCCGTAATGAGACGCGATATATAACTTAGAAGTGCATGTCTATGTTTAATAATTACAACTAACCTTTATATACCGTATCTAAAATAATCTATGACATGATGACTTGCTTTCTTAGAAGATACATAATTGGCTGATGGTGTTCGTTGGTAGCTTGAGCTGACTGGCTGGCACCTCCCAGGCACAGCCTACCAGGGCGGTTGCATTTTCAATAAACGAGAAGGGCGAAGTATGCAATGGTACCCTTCACATTACGGTCCGTTGAGTGTACATAACCCCGAGGTAACCCACAAGGCATGACGAACATTCTAAATCAGAAATAAACCTCGGTGCTCAAGCTTCACTCATCATTGTTTGGGCTCATTTTTCATTTTTAAATGCAAATGAATACAGATAATTCAATTACTCAGTAGTCTGGGTGATTGAAGTCAGAGCCTGTGCCTTAAGAAATAAGGTCGGGCTGTCAGTAAGCAGAGCCTTGCTGCTACTGCCTCTCAACTCACCATTCTCATGATATGTAACAGCTTCTTGAAGCACGCATCATCAAGATGGATCCAGCAAGCGTGTTTCAAATAGTGGGCACAGTCATTTCGATTAGTGACGTAGTGTTCAAGTGCATCAAGAGATTAAACACGCTGAAGACGAAATATCGCGACGCCCCTATGCTCATATCAACCTTGATAGGGCAGCTATCCATAATAGAGACTGCACTGGAGCAACTGTCCGCGTGGAAGACACAAGAGCTTGGTAAGAATCCGAGGCTCCAGCGACTCGCTTCACGGATTGACATCGCTTTCGATTGCTTCAGCCCATTGATAATCAAGCTTCAGAAGGAACTAGACGGTATTGACGCGCATGAATCTAGCGAGTTGACGACGAGGGACAGGCTATCATTTCTATGGAGCGAGGAAGGTACTGCTAGCTATTTAGTCTTGCTCGGTCAACAAGTCACCACACTGACACTTCTACTACAAGTGGTACAAAGGTAAGTGCTGCCAACTTCCAGTCCGAACTTATTCAGTTATCCTGACATTTGTCCAGTACGAGCCTTATAAGGCAAAACGATATAATTTGGCGCGAAAGAAGCCAGTATATTCTTGAGCCGGTTCGAGACTGTTCCTTATCGATTGACAGCCTCGGTGACCCGCCCAGGCTCTATCGGGACGCAACAAGACACAAACTGACAAACTCCATCGACACTGGACCATCCCAGAAGATGAAGATCGATATGGCCGAGGTGCGACTCACTGTCAACACCAATGATAACTCCATGTCTCAGAATACATCAACTAGGCGGATTTCTGAGCACATTTTCATCCAACGGGTGTTCGGCGTCAGCATTGTGCCTGGTCCTGTCACTTTTTATGTAATAGGAGACCCTATCCCGTCGCATTACACTCGAGAGCAAAAGAGGAAGTGGGTACCAAAGCAAGGGCACGAAGATAGGCCGTACCCTGACGTTAATAGTACTGTCGAAGAATGCGAAGAGAATAGGGAGTCACTAGGGGACAATGACCTAGAAGGTTCGCAAGCGAGAGGTAGAAGCGATGTGGCATTGAAAGTATCCGAGCCAAATATGCAACTCGCGGCAGTGGTCAATCGACTGGGTCGTCGTCTAGTCTACAATCGAGTGGGAAAAACATTACCGCAGACATCCCAATCAAAAAGATCCCTCGGTCAGAGCCAACAGAAACTGTTAATCCTCGGAACTTCAACCAGTGGCAAGTCTACTCTTCTGAGAGCTTTAAGGTATGCGGCGGGTGAAGACGTCTTTAGGGAGTCAATGCAATCATACCGCGGGATTATTCGAAGCCATGCCATTGAGAGTGTCATCTCTATGCTGCGTTGGGCATTAGACAACAACAGAATCGATAAAGCGATCGACTATGTTGACGTGCAACGTTATTTCCTAAATCCCGAGTCTCTTTTTAGTTATTCCTCGACAGTATCAACACTGTGGGCCGACTCCAAATTTCGAGCGGCATACCAGGAGTTTCGAGAGGAACCGTTTATTGATAATTCTGAGTACTACATCACATCAATCGACAGACTGTCTGCCCCAGAATATATACCTACCAACGGCGATATCATGCGAAGCAGTGTTCGGACTGCCGGCATCAGTAAATACCCATTGTCATTCCATGGACATCTCTACACCATATTTGACATGGGAGGATGCAGGCCCGAGAGGAGAAAGTGGATACACAGTTTCGAAGACGTATCAACAATTTTATATACAGTTGACACAACTGCGTATTCGAAAATGCTGTATGAAGACACTGAAGTCAATCAAATGCTCGAAGAATTACTGCTGTTTGAGAGCATGGCAAAAGGCGGATGGTTTGAAAAGACAAACTTGATCCTCATCTTCACGAAGATCGATCTCCTCGAGGCCTGCCTACGCGATCATGCAGTAACCTCATTTTTTCCGGATTTTCGGAGTCCCGGTCCAGACCATGAGCTCGAGCATTATATTCATTATCTGGAGACCGAATTCCTGAAGATATTCAGATCCAAGGACGTCCGTAGGCGCATCCGCGTCGTGCGTGCTAACCTAGTTGACATCGACAATTCCAACCCAGCTATGGAAGTTTTTGAGGCATTGGAGGAATTTAGTCTTGAAGAGGACAATTCAGAATAACAAACTAAAGAAAAGGTAGGTTTCTACCGAAATGTGAATTGAATCATCGCTGTTCGGGGGTGGAGACAATGAAAGGTTGATGGATGACAGAGAGTGACGATTTTTGCTTTCCTGATTCAAACCTATTCTCGAAATCTGCCATTACTTCTTAGATCCAATTAATCGTTGTGGGGGCTTTTGTTATAGAACAGCCTTGTCAATTTTTCTTTGGTTAAGGGCGTCTTTAAATGGGAGGTCGTCAATAAATTTCGTATACAAGAACCAACTAATCACCATGACTGTGGGAATATCTCCCGTGCATTCCTGATTATAGCTGTATTTGAGCAAGCGTAGCCAAGTATCATATTTTCAAATTCCCTTTATGATATGTAAGGGCTTCACGGCCTAACCGCTGGTACCTCAACGTTGTTCAAATCTGCCCGACACGATAACATCATCGGAGTCTTTTACAAGCCGAGTACTAACCCTCAAGATTATAGCCGATTCTCGGGGGTAGCAAGGAACATAATTATTGTGGCCTACATCTTACTGAAGTACCTAGACTATCACCTCTTTCTTGTCTGCATTCCCTTAATAATATTCTCTATCTCTTTTCTTTATGATGTGCGATAGCATATGGTTACTATTGTGGATAGTCCTCGGCTCAATTTTTTAGATAAGCCAAAACTATGTAAGACAGTCTACAATAAGTACCGTTCTTCCGTGAAATTTTCCGACATATAACTATCGAGGATTATGTCTACAAGCTGTGGTTGATTCTTTCCAAGTGACATGTGCATTCTATCCCAATGCTTCAGAGATGCGGCCGTTTGTAGGAGTTGCTCGGCCATATAGCCCACAAAGCTTACAATTTCAAAACGGGTCCTCGCGTACGGCCAGATCAACTTCAGTGTAAGCATCATATCCGAACAGCCAGGGCTGAACTTGGGGACACAACCAGCGCAAGGGGAAAGGGACCTCGGTGATTTCCTTGCCCAATTGTGACAGGAATATTTCATCTCTCTTCTGCTGCTCTGGACCATCAATCATATGGAAAAACTCGCGCTTTATATGACAACATGTATGTTAGTTTGGACTCATGGGAGGTACATTAAGAATGATTAGAGGTTTAGAGGATACTTGAGCAATACTTTGGGTGACACCTACCTGTTGAAAGGTCTCTTTGACAATAGCATCTCCCCGGGGTTTTCGAAGTTTCTCGTACATCTTCAACGCTTTCCCTATCTGCGCCTTTGATTGTATGTGCCCCAACAAGCGGCCAAGAACAGTGCCATCCTCGACAGCTGAGTTAGCTCCTTGGGCAAGATATGGCAACATTGGGTGACAAGAGTCACCGCTTGCGAGAAGAATTAGCTGTTAGTACAGATGGAGAATCTTCTAAAGTGATGGGTTGCTGCACGTCACCTTACACAAAGACAAATTTGCCCCGATTGGACTCATTAATCCACTTCGGCATTTCCCTCCCTAGAAGACAGTTTCAGATCAAACCACTGGCGGACCGTAATGGTTTGGGGCAAGAGGCAATCTGGAACTTACGGTGCATAAGCTTCCACTTGTTCACAGTCTCAACAATGTCAAGGAACTTGTTGAGGATTGGATCCCAGCCTTTAAACAGCGCTTTCATCTCTTCGATAGAGCCGAGTTGCTTACTGGTACCGCTAGGCATGTCATCTGGAACCAGTAACACAATGTTATACATTGTACCTGATCGTAAGGAGTAACCAACGGCATGCGACATCGGTCCAAGCCACAAGTGACATGATGGCTTGTTGACTAATTCCCTCAAATCTGGGTCCTGAATTTGATCCAATGTAAAGACAAGACGGTACGCTAGGTCTCCTGTTGGCTTCGGTGCGTCCTCCGGATCACTCGAGAGAAGTTTGCCACGGCACTGAGACCATAGGCCATCCGCTGAGACGATGAGGTCACCCCACGCTCGTACTCCTGATTGGCTCACAAGTATTCCGGTGTCAAAATTCATATCGATAATCCTCATTCCAAATCTGAATTGGATGCCAAGCTCTCGAGCCCGAGTGTAAAGTGCATTCTGGAGGTCCACACGATGTAAATCGACCAAAGGCGCGCCATATTTCGACCGCAACTTCTTGTTGAAGTCCTTCTCCAAGACCAGGAGGCTGCCTGAATATCGATGTAGGGCAAGATAAGATGGCTCTGCCGCCGAAGCCCAGAATTCGTCCGAAAGACCCCAGCGCTGCAATATCCGTGCACAATTTGGCGTCACTTGAATACCATTTCCTACCTAAAGAAGTGTGAGCAAAGTATTTGGGTGTCCTCGGTAATTCGAGGACCTAAGTTATTTATGATACCTCGTGAATCCCTCCAGCTGCCTCGAGAACAGTCACGTCATGACCAGAAATGGCTATTTCTAGCGCAGCTGCTAACCCACTTATACCAGCACCTATTACTATCACATCTAAACGGATCTTTGATTTGAGGGTTTCTGCCTGAAGCTCACTGGTCAGCTATCTCCAAGCTACGTCACTTAACAAATACATACCATCTTATTACAACCTCGCTACGCTGGCTTGAAATTGTCGGCTGCCGTCAAGAGAAGAGAGTGCATTGAAGCGAGGACTTTATCACTATTCACTCACGTTAGCTATATTATCTTCTGGTTTATGTAGAATCTTATCTTCGGTGATTTGTTATACGGGTTCTATAATCTTTTTCCCGATTCGAAGATCATCATAATAGCAAACCCGAAGAGAATTCCCGTAACAACCACCCGACTCCCCCGCTTCCCGCCTGCCCGGGTAATCCGTCCCAAAACAACTAGGGTTACATTCACAAACCGCGGAGTTTCCATTTACAACTATGAAAGGAAATGTGAAGTATTATGTATTATAGCATAATTAATGATTACATGGAACTATGCTATTGGGGTTGATACTTTACCTCTCTCCACCTTTACCCGAAAAGCAATTGCAGGGCAACGAAATCAAGTAGCTCAACGGTCTTGCCCTCAGCTATTCTCCAATGCAAGCTTTACTGTACGCTTTTCTGCACTCCTACCTAATGTGGCATACCTAGATTAAGGCCCAGAAACCTTAAAGTTGAGGTAGACTGCCGCAATACCTTACCACTAGTTTTACATATAATAATGAGTTCTTGAGTGACATACCAAAGATGACTAAGACTGATTAATGTGCATTTGTAAGAAGCCCTTATTAAAGCTCCTGCATTCTTCATTTGGCCATATACTGCAGAAGCTTGAATACTCGGAGGCTATGTTTTGCTGACAGATTATATTGACCGATGCAAGTACTGAAACGTCACTGACTAACATAGTAGAGATATTCTAAGTCTGCTTCTGGCCTACCATAGGACTACCAGATATGCCATAGTAAATAATTACATAGGGAGAAGGACTATGTGGGAAGCGTTAATGGTGAAATATCAGATTGGTGGAAGCTTTAGGAAGTAGTCATGTACTTATCAAGCTCAAGTAGCCTACCCGGCCTCGGTGACCGGCTCCGGTGATCGGCCCCGTCTTAGTGGCTACATCCGAAGACCCGCATATTTCCGGCATCTTAATCATATCCGGACGAGAGCCTGGCCAAGACTTATACATAGCGTCTGAATTTACTTGACACCAAGGTATAAGCTCTCCAGAGGCAATTATCTGTGCACTAGACTGCAGCCACTGGCTATTTTTGAACGGTTTTAGGTGACGTGGGACGTTTACGCCAATCGGAAGGGCCCACGTTCTAATTTCGAGTCCGGCCGAGGAAATGAGCGGTAAACAGTCTAATCAAACAATGAGAACAATGGGGACTTGGCGGTATCATGATCATTTAATGTTATATACCATTATATTTTAGTAGACTTTCAATACGATTCAGCTTGACTTTACGAGAAGTCACCAGCTTGCGGCTCTTGTATGAAGAATTGCCTCGCACCTATACTCACTACCCACCAGTCACTATCTTATAGTCAGACAATCATTCGTACACTTAGAACATCATGCTGTCCCTAAACCGAAAATCGATGGCTCAATGGGCTATGCTACTCGTAATTCTGGTCTCGCCATTGCCAGCCCTCGCAGCCACAACCATAACCACAACCACAAATTCGGATATTTCAGACAACTTTCCTCCTAGCAATCAAACTATCACGAAAAGAGAGATGTCTGTCGGATCATCATGTGATGGATCAGAAGGGCAATGGAATTGCATAACGAATACATTTCAACGCTGTGCGTCGGGCCAATGGAGCGTTGTCATGGACTGTGCCGACGGAACAATATGTGAACCAGCCGGGCTGACTTACGAGTACCAAATTGCTTTCGGCAATAACGACACTACCACGCCAACATCGGGGCAGCCAAGTACGGCAGGAGCAAAACCCGGCATTGAGTTCTTTGATTGGCGGTTACTGGGAGTACTGGGAGGGCTTGGCGTCGTGTTGACCGCAGCTTAAGATATGGGAATTTAACGATCATGGGACGCTGAGAATGCACGTCTCCTATGGAAGGGCCATATAGAACGAGAGAGTCACGGCGGCTGGACTGATGGATAGCGTTGGAGGAGAATGGCATGTCTTATGAGAGCATATGATAGGGCTCGCGTGGGATTCTAGCAATGGTAAGCGGATGGGAAAAAGAACTTTAGCAAGGAACTAGAAAATTAAGAGATAGCAAAAATATCAGTGCTATGGAAACGCATCCATTCTATACTACTATCTCTAGGAGTCCATTACAAGCTCTGTTGGCTAAATGGAGTTGTACTGCGCTAGATAGAGGCTTGTTCATATAGGTAACTCTCTGAACACTCATATAGAGTTGATATCATCGAATCCAAGAGTGAAGTATCCGGATATAATACGGTGTATTATTGCTTGGCACTATCGTATAGTATTGTACTACATAGTACGGTAGAAGAGCATAGGTTCCCTAGTCTAGTCGACAGTCAACTCAGTCATTTTAGGTCGCACCGACTCGTCCCCGTCCTCAAGCCTGGAGAGCATGGTTGGCCATCACCAATGGCCTCATGATGGTGCCCCCATACTTCATCGCCATGATTCCGTGAGAGTCTGACAAGAGACAGGCGTATCACATGATGAATGACATGTATGGCCCTGGGTCTTGACGCGTCCGTGAGATGAACGATATTGTACCTGCAAACGGGCCCTTCAAACACCATGAAGGGAGTTTTTAGCCCGTCAATATATGAGAATACACGATCCGCATATGGAAGAAGGCTCTAGCTACGGGTGGAGGATGGAACGAAGTACCTATCACAGCGTGGGTGTTGTGTAAACTGCATACTGGTCAGTCGCTTTAGTGGAGCATATAAATAGGCGTAATTTATCTTCAATATCTTGCTCGTAACATTTATGCATACTAATATTGTATGCTCGACATAATAATCACATAGTCCAAAACATGCATTTAAGGTGCCCCTGGAGTATATCATTGGTTCCACTAGGTACCATATTCTAGTAAACTCTAAATAGAAAGATCGGCTGGAAGTTAAATTCCACTCACCCATGTAGGTTGCTAACACGACATTGAGTGGTGAGGGTATAAAGTAGGTCGTAATATCTACTTCTTGAACGGTTGCCTTGCCATAGGTACATGATTTTTCAAGTAGTATCCCTCCTTACTACGTAGGGTTAATTACAGTGGGAGCTTCAGAATGGAAACTATACAATGGGGTCTCGCAACCTTATTATAACTACCGTCATCTAGTATCGCATGGGGGCAAAATTGTAGGCGGAAGGCAGTAAAGCAACGTTATATTATAAGCTAATTACACGGTGCTCGTCGGACTCCTAATCACTATTATCACAGTTACAGTGTGTGCAATGATCATTTAGGTGCTGCCGTGATCACTCTAATTAACTAAAGTAGAATTGTGTAAAGGTCTAAGATCTAAAAGATCTTCTAGTTGCTCCATAGGCTTAAGGCACTATAACTAATACCCCTATTATCGTGACAACTATCCTGATCAAGATGCCTCAAAGGGTTATAGTCGGATACCTTCCGAATATAACGAGTACTCGGGCTACGACGCTTGTCACCGAAGATCCTGTCTACCTGCTTTTTCGGCATACTGAAGCATTCTGCTCCAACCGGCTCTAAAATATACGAGGAGTCCTGTCTCGATCGTGTATTGGCCCGCATGAGGTCGAGCACATCAGCCCAGGAGCCGCTCATCAGTTGGACCCACGCCAAGCGCAGGTTGACATGACTTTGGACCTTGGCATAGAACATTTTAAGCTCTTCAAAATGGAGCGGGCCTTCGAACCGAACTTGTCGAAGTCGCGGCCATGTCCTGGTCAAGAGAAGGCATCCTGCGCTCGAATCTGGCCAAAATTCATACATGCTTATGTAAAGGTCTTGGATCGAATCACTGTCCGTAAAAGCTTCCACCAAACGTTTGGCCTGTCTCATAGCACTCCCACCATAACGAACCCAACCG
This sequence comes from Whalleya microplaca, assembly GCA_022497155.1. NCBI lineage: Eukaryota > Fungi > Ascomycota > Sordariomycetes > Xylariales > Xylariaceae > Whalleya > Whalleya microplaca. The sequence goes on from MU385788.1 coordinate 145,967, forward strand.
CCTCTGGGCCGAAATGTGAAGCTCTTGAGTTGTCGTGTCGCGGCTTTGAGGTTGTCGAGATCCTGGTCGCGTAGAACAAGGTCAGAAGAGGGATTCTCGGGATTCTCGGGATTCTCCTTAGGCGTAACCTGGTAATTGACATCTGATAACTTGACCCCCGCTCTATGAATAGCTAGCGGGATCTGGCTGAGCAGCTCAATAGGTAGAATAGCGATTCTTTCCGCCCAAGTTAGATCAATACCTCCACGCCCTGTTAGCACGTCACTCCAGGTCAGCGGCCGGATCATGTTCGCAATAAGCAGAGTGGGTGACTTCATTTTCTGGACGAACGGCACATCGTGTGGTAGAACAGACATGTCTTGGTCGGTGATGATGAGGAACTTAGCGACAGGCACTACGATCTCGAGAGTTAGTGTCCGCTTTTTCTAGACAGTTGAGCAAATAACCAGGAGTCCTCAGTCTGTCTCAAGAGCTTCTAACTCACGTATATGCACCAATACTGAATTCTTGTTCTTGAAACAGGCTAGAAGAGGAGGTAAATGGATCAATATGCGACTTACTTCTGGCCATCGCATCTGCTACCGCTTGAACAAAACTGCCGCCGGTCCGCATTCGTTCTTGTTCGAGATAGGCGCGCCTGTAAAGCTCATGGGCACGCCTAATGAGTCGTATATTTTCTCGATCCCGGTCGGCGAGGCTGCTGTCTGGAATCTTCTGAGATATCTTGTTCCATGAAATTAAGAGGTGTGAACATTTGGTCGTTGCTTCTATATCGTCAAGCTCCGAACGGCACCAAACCGGGGTTTCCCAATCTCTCCTGGAGTATGCTAACTCCCGCTTCTGGCAGTTTACGAAGAGCCCATCAAAATCATTGGCCAACTTGGACACATAGACGTCTAGAATCACGCGCACTGTCCGGACTCCTTTGGCGACCAAGGGATGGCGCGATATTTCGTCTAGTCGGGCCAGAGACGACGAATGCATAGACACGGACACGGCCGTGACAAGAAGACGAGAGCTCGCCTCGTAGAACCTCCGACATACCAATCGAATATTCTTGATCTCTTGCGGACCGCGGCCCTCCTCGAATTTGGCGACTCCGAGCTTAAGGGGTTTATCGAGATCCGATTCACCTCTGGCGCAGGTAAAGATTTGCGTCAGAATCTCGTCAGGTAAGTGCAGGATGTGTAGCGGTCTCTGAGACCGGCGTTGTAGAGAAGGCATCTCTTGTCTCTGTAAGCAGTGCTAAGCCCTGCTAAGCGATTGACCAAGTACAAGGTAGGCGGGTTGATGCGACGAAACGTGATGCTCAGGAAACAAAAGGTATGTTATCCGTACGTATTGGTGAGGGAAATCTAGGTGGCTCTGTAGGGTTCCTGTATGTTCTGTGAGTACAGATGTTGCGGCGTTGGCTTGTTTTGCAAAGGTACCTATAAGACGCAGGCTGCGCTTAGAAAGTTTGGTGCTAAAGTTACCTAGGTTGGGACATCCTTTTGTGATGCAGGTGGGTAGAGAGGCGGAATTAAGTGTATCAAGGATGATGGAGAAATGAGCTAGCTAGCCTAGATTTCCCTTGTTTGCGACACTACCTACCGCAGATACCATGAAATGAGAATTATACGCTAGCCACTTTTGAATTGAACCGTGCCTTATAAGTTTGTGGGTTTTTATATTACGGGGGGCTTCACTCGGCTTACATATATTCCTATTCAAGGGCATAAGCAAGGACTATCAACTGGCCTGAGCGGCAGAGCCACAGAATCCAGTTTACATAGTATGTGCGGTATGTACCCTTTCACATTGGACAGCTGATGCTCTGGGTAGGTACGGAATACTCTCTATTAATGGCAGGGCATGCGCGTTGATCGGGAAGAGCCAAGCACCAAGCAGCTTTTACTGCAGTTTCCATTTTTAACAGGCGGAAGGCGTACTTTACATATTGTAACACTTATAACTAAAGGGACAGCGCGCAGCTCTAAATAGGAGGTCTTAAATTGACTATTGTTATAAGCTTTAAGGAGGAGGAAAAACCAGTTGTGTGTGAGAAGGCCTAAGGCACTTAAATACCTTAATGGAGCTTCGGATCGGCGTAACTGTTAATCCGGTGGACCCTTATAATAGCCCCTATAATAACTTTTAAGCCTGGCTTTATAATATACCCCTTAGGGGTTTAGGATAACCTAAAAGGTGTTATAGCATAGGTCGAGCACAGGATTAAGGTGTGGTTTATGCGCTTAATTAAGGTGTGGTTTATGCGTATTACGTAATTATAGCTTAAACCTCACACTTAATATGTATAGTAAATTTCTCGGCCGACCTTTTAGCTTAAATTCCTTTCCTTTTCCTTTATTTTAATATTATATAAAATACATAGGAATTAAGTCGCTAAGCCACCTTAACTTTTATAACACGTGATAAAAAATATGCTAAAAGCTTATTTTTTTAAACTTATTATTTACTCCCGAGGCTATTAAAACTAAGCTTTAAATAATAAATAATAAAATGCCCTAGCTTTTTTAATAGTTTTTAAAAAGTGCTTAACTTTTAAAATGCGTAAAAGGCATTTATAAAGCCATTAATTAAAAAAATAAAAACATAAGCTTTTTTAATAATTTTTAAAAAGGTTTAATTTTAAAAATATATAAAAAATATTTATAAAGCTTTTTAAAAAGTTCCCCTTTATAAATTATTATTATAATGGGGCAAAGGATTATAGGTATTAACAGTAGCTTAAAAGCCACTAAAAGCCCCTTAAAGCCACGTTATAAGGCACTCCATAAAGCACTTTATAGGGTATTCACAGGGTACTTTATAAGGCAATTTACAGTAAATCATATACCTATATTTAGCTAACCTTTTCCCTCACATCTCCTTCACTTTTTTAATAACAGATATTATTAAAGATATTACCAGATAACCAGATAGTCACATACACACAGCTCTAGCAGCTAATATACACTCATTTTGACTTGATATCTCACTTTCGATTCACCCTGACACCCTGTCCCAAGACATTTGGCTCCCCCGGACAGGCCTCAACTTCCTTGCCTTCTGATCAATCGAGCAAAACAGTCCTTTTTGTTGTACCACAAGTCACGGAGGCACAGAATTCACCAGCAATAGCCACTTGAAGTACATCTACTGTCGAGCTCACTTTATCTTCATCCGACAAATCGCACGCGGATCATTCCATTTCGTCCGATAGCCACCTGTCTCCCATACAAATCGAACCAAGCCATATGATCGATAGCTAGCCAGCTGCTTCCA
>MU385789.1:0-146771 GCA_022497155.1 Whalleya microplaca
GGCACTCCACAGGGCAATTTACAGTGGATCTCATACCTGTATTTAGCTGACCTTTTCCCTCATATCTCCTTCACTTTTTTATCACCAGACATCACTAGATAGTCACACACACACAGCTCTGGCAGCTAATATACACTCATTTTTGACTTGATATCTCACTTTCGATTCACCTTAACACCCTGTCCTAAGACAATATGTTAAGTAACTTTTAGCGTCGCTAAAAAAAATAACGATATCGTTAATAAATGCTCGGTAAAAATCCGAGTACAAATGTAGCAATTTATTTATATACTTTTAAATATATGTTAAAAAGTTCCGAAATTTTATTAAAGCTACTATAAATCGTTTAAGGCCTTTATAGCTAATTACGGTAAATTTATCTTAAAAATTCTTATAAATTTTAAACTGATAAAAAAATAATGTGGCGTTAATAACTATAATGTAATATTTTCTTTTTAGGGATGCGATTATTTCGGACTATAAGGGTAAAAGGTAATTATCGGGAATAGCCAGTTTATTTAAGCTATATAAATCGATAATTACCTTTTTTTTTAATGTTCTTTTTAATATGCGCTATATCACGAAAAGTAGATATACGAAAAGTATAAGGTTTTCCGCCTATTTTATCCGATTTTAGGTATGTAGTTTATTATATATATTGTTAACTATTTTTTAGTTTTTTTTAGAAAAGGGGTATTTACGCGTATTTAGCCGTTAATTTTGCCAACTTTCTATAAGTAGAATTTTTATTTGCTAGTTTTCGGGAATATTAATTGTTTTTTAATTAGTTTATAATTTCGGGTATTTACTAATAAAATTGTAAAGCTTATTTATGTATATAGCGTTTTTTATGTAAATATATATTTCTTTTAAAGTTAATTTTTCTAGAAAGTCGGGTAGTTTTTTAATTCCCGATATTATATGGATATTAGGTATGCGGGGTTTTTTAAAGTTATCGCTATACGGGTTTTCCGATAGTGACTTTATTAGTTATATAATGCTATAAACTGTATCCGATAGCGGGGTATTACTGATAAAAGCTTGGGTATTATTCGAAAGGTTTAAGCACTTATGCCCTATTATATTAATAGGTGGATTTATGCCAGGGTTATCGGAAATTGCGAATAATATGTTGGGGTTTATATTAAATTTTATATTTAGTGGTATTACTGTCGATATATCTAGTATTTTAATGTATTTAAGATTTTATTATATAGCGTATATAGGGATGTTTGGAGTTATAATATAAGTAGGTATATTATTTCTTAAAAATGGGTTTATAGGGTTACCGATAGCTTATATATAGTTTATAGTGTTTAATTCGGGCATTATAGCTATTATTGCTATACTTATTACCGGCTTTAATACTAGGGAAGCACTTATTAGGGAGATAATAAATGATGTAAGGCTTGCTGTTATTATTAAGGCCTTAAGACTTTTTTTTTATATATTTATAAAGTATCCGCTATTAATTATTTTTTTTATTAAACCTATTTTGGTGTTTTTAAAAATAGTTATTTGCCTATTTAACTCGTTCCGAGCTGCGACTATTTATGGCGTTTTAGCGTCGATAATTATATTTATAATTGTAATATAATATAATATAAAAAAAAAGCTGCGATTATTTAGTAATAGTTTGTAGTTTATTTAGATATATGCGGATTTTCTTAGCTAGAGCGTAATTTTTCTTATATTTATAACTTTTTTTTTATATAGTTAATTGTATATAACATATTTAAAGTTTATTATAAATCTGTTAAGTGTCCCGAATGAAATTATTAAACCCTTATAACTAATATTAGCTTTATATAAGTTAAGTATATTATTTTTAATTAAAATATTAGGTTAAAATTTATCGTTTATAACTTATTTTTTTTTCGTAAATTGTATAAGTGTTAGATGCCCTTTAGTATTATACCTTATAAAGTAAAAAAAGAAGCGCGCTTATCCGAATGACTTGATTAATTTCTTCCCGATTTCTTTTAGTATTTTAAAGAATGGTATAATAAAATATTTAAAAGTTTCCAAGTATTTTTTCTTAATTATTATTTAACCTATCCCCGGGTTAATATATATTATTATAATTAGGCTATTTAGTTATGCCTAGGCTTTAACGCGAAAGTAAGTATAACTAGATTTTAAATAAATATTAGGAGGGTTTATAGAAGGAGCTTTTTTAATAATAGGTCCGCTATTTATTTCCTCCGCTAGTAATTTCTACTGTGCGATTTTTTTTGGAAATAACTTTAAAGGATTTAGTAATAGCTAAATTTATTTAGCCTTTACGTCGTTATACGTTTTCAAATAACGAAATAGCTTATTCCGGGACGTAAAAATTTAATAGTAATACTTATATATCTATTAAATTAAATTTAATAGGGATAAGGTTTAAATAATTTTTCTGGCTTTATTTAATAAGCATATTTCTTTATGTCTTTTAAAGAGCTGCCGTATATTAAATGTCTTACTATAGTGTTTATAAATAGTTAATATATTAAGTATTAAAAATGCCCGTTCGTAGTTTAATATTATATTTAATTTGGCATTATTTAATAAAACGCTTGACTTTTTTACGCTTATATTATTAGCAAAATATATTTTATTATATCCCTAGTTATAATTATAATAATTATTTCCTTAATTAACGTCGCGGGATTAATTATTACGTCGGTTAAAACTTCGGTAATTAAGTTTATATATATTAAGGTATCCTTTAGGCGCTTTATTATTATAGCGCCTATTGCCGCGTGTGTTACCCTAACGATCGCGTGTGTTATTATCGCGTTTATCCCTGTCGCGTTTGTTGTAGTTATTTCGATTACGGTTACCTCGATTATCCCGATCGTAATCCCGGCGCTCCCGAATATCCGATCGGTATTTATTATCGGTATATCGGTTGTTACTGTTTTAATAGCGTTACTCTTTTTCGCGAATACGGTTACGTTATCGATTTTTTAACTAATAACGATTGCGATTGTTATTTTATTATAAGGTTTTGGGGTAATTTTATTAAGAACGATCTTTTAATGTTAGTAAAAATAGTGTATGTAATTTAATGATATATAAATAAACAGTGGCGGCTAAACTAATTAGTAATAGCTTAGATTTTTTTATTATTTATATATATATAATAAGAGTTTTATTTTTTCGTAATGCGCGAAAAAATTCTTTAATATTGAGAGATATTTATAACTATATTTATATTATTACTTTATATTAATTACGATTATTTTTAGCTAATATACCTATAGCTTATATATATTATAATTTTTTTTAAATATATTATATTAATATAGATTTATTTCGTGTAATATTTTTAAAAATTAAGCTGGAGTTTATAAAACGTTTTATAATAATTATGGGTTTTAATATAAATCTTTCTATTAGGGTTTTAATTATAGCTTTTAATTTTAATGTACGTAAATTTTTACGTCGCTATTATATTAGCTTATTATTTTATTATAAAATTATTGCTTTATTTAGTAATATTTGTTATAAAGATTGTATTTATTTCTTGTTATTTTATTTTATATTATTATCCTTTAGAAATATATTAATCCGTTTTTAAAAGTTAAAGACGTTAGTAAATATAAGGGTATAATTGTTAATTATTATTCCGATATTATTCGGGTTATTATAGTATAAATTAAACTGCCTAATGTCTTCTCGCTTAAGCTTAAGGGAGTTATGCCTAAATCTTTATATCTGGTTGCTTAAATCTTTAGGTGGGGTAAGGCTATTAAATTGCCTTTATTTCGAGCTTAAACCTACATTTAGGCCTAAATTTATACCTAAGCCGAGAAAACCGGATAATGTATACGCCCGCTAATCTGAAGCTATATTTAGTAATACTTTTAACGGGATTTTTTTTTGTGTACGTTAAAAGTCGATAAAGCTATCTAGTTTAAATATTGTCGAAATGATTTTATTAACGCTACTTTCAATACTAGCTAGGTATTTATTGATTTTTATAAATCGTTAGTTATTATTGGTAAGTTTTATATTTAAAAATTTAATTATTTTAGTATTATTGCCGAATTTCTTTGGTTATATTAGCTGAGGAAGTGCGTTAAAGGTATGCGAATCCCTGGGTTAATCGGGTGGATCGTTTCTCTCGTTATTTAGGTTAGGTATATTTTACGGCTGCTTTAATATCGATATATTAGCGCCAGTATAACGATTATGTAATTATATTATCGCAAATCTATAATAGAAATAGTATATTTTATATAGCTAAATATAAATAAAAGAAACGAAATAAAGGAGGCGTAAATAAATTAGCGGTGAAAGCTATATAAAAGTTTTTATGTACTTAAGTTCGGCAGGTTTTTTTAAATAATAAGGTTATTATATATATTTAAGTTCGGTATAGTTTAAGCTTTTTTAACGTTTATATATAAAAAGCTATATACTTAAGTTTTATAACTGCTTATACTAGGATCCGGGGGTATAAATGTAACTTAAGTCTTAGCTTTACCTAAGTTCGGACCTATTATTTAACGTTATAAATAAAGGTAATGAACTTGCTTAAAAGCTTATATACGCCTGCGATCGGTATATTAATGTAAATAAAAGAAAGGTGATAAAGAAATGACGTATAAAAGAGGTTGCGTGAATTATTTACTTAAGTTCGATAATTTTAACGCGTTTTTATCGTTATTTACCTAAATTTAATAACGAAAAAAAAATTTTTCTTATAGAAATCAAGTGAATAACTCCGTAGCTAGTGGTTGGTTTTAGTTTAGTTTAGTTTCTATAATAAAAGGTAGAGCAGGTGCTACCATTTAATATAAAAGATCAAGGGTGTATAAGAATAATGTAAATAAATAAAAATAATAATAATAAAAGGAAAGAAAAACCTTTATAGCTATAGCCGAAGGCTATAGTTTTTAATATAAGTATGTGCCTTATTTAATCTATTTATTTTATTTATAAGTGGGGTCACTAGGTGACCCGCTGCCAAGTGACCCCGCTGCTATAGCGTATCACTTCCTCTTTATTAAATTAATAGTATTACAGGTATTAAGTTATATTTCGGCATTAGTTACGCAATTTCACTTAATAAAACTAAAGATATATTACTTTAGGTAATAAAGGCCCTTAATTATTTACGCCGTAAGCTCGAAATTCCCCGTTAGCTATATATTATTATAACAGATTTTTAGACCTTTAAAAAGAACGCTATTAATACCGTATAAAATAAATTACAGTAGTAATTATATATATAATATATTATAAAAAACGTTCGAGCCGGCATTCGAATATAATAAAAAGACATACTTTTTTAGAAATTTCGTCCGATTGCTATCACTAGTTTATTATTTTTTAATAGCATTATTTACGCTACTTAATATATAAGTAAAGAAACCGCGGTAGCGCTACAAGCTAAAGATACCGTTAAAAAGCCTTTAAATCTAAATTTAATATAATATTTAGCTATAAAAATAGCCCAAATTAAATCCCGTTATTATAATAATAAGCCGGCTATTAAATATATCCCTAATAATATATTAACTTTATAAAAGCATATTATTTATACTTTAAACGCCAATAAATATAAGAAACACTAATAGGACTTTAAAAAAACCTTTAATAATTAACCGGCTATTATTTTTTATCTTAAATATATATATATAGATTTCCGGCAGTAATAATATTATTATTACATTAAGAAATATCGGAATTATAGCGTTATTAATAGTTTAAAATCCGAAAGCAGCCATTTTAAAATTTAAAATTATTTAAGTAATCTTACCGCTAATTTAAATACGCTAGTTAATATTATTAGTTTAATTAACAAAATCAAAAAGCGGAAATATAAAAACGCATTAAAACGTTAATAATAATAAACCGGCACGTCTTTTCTTAACAGCAAAATATTTTTTAATAAAAACGTAAAGTTTAAAATTATAATACCGGCACTTAAAGTAATATATCGGCAATATCTTTTTATTATTAACGCTCGGAAAAAGAAATTATTTAAATTTACTTATTTAAGTAACTTTAAATAATAGATAAGTATCTTTTATTAATACCAGTTATATTAATAATTAATTATTATTATTAGAGAATAAAAAAATACAAAAACTATAAATACTCGGGAAGGTTAACATTTTAAAATATTAAATTTTAATTTATAATATTACCTTATAATAAATTTAATAAGTAATCCCTATATTAATTATATAATCCAAATACTTTATTAATTATATTATAATAGGCCGAAATAAATCCTCTCCTTTTTATTAGAAATCCTTTTACGCGTTTAAAGCACTACCTTCGCCCTTAAAATTTACGCACACGAACCGAAACTTATTTTAACAATAATCGAATACACGTTTAATTATAGTTTATTTAAAACAGCGGCCGCCGTATGCCATTATATAAAAAATTTTTACTATAAAAAGGTAGCGCCGCAAAAAAATTACAAAATATTTAATAAATTAGCCGCGACTTACGGCAATAAGCTACAACTATTAAATCACAGGGAATTATTAAAAATTAACAAATAGAAAAAATCACATAATATATTTAAAAATACCTAAATATATAACAAATAGTAGCAGCGTTATTAATAGTGCCTTAGCCGATACCTTTAACGCCGTACGGGCTATATTAATAACTACTTACACCGTTAACGATACCCTTAATAACGCCGCTAATCGGTTAGGCGCCGGTAACCCTTAGGCTTATAATAGGAATGCCTCTTCCACCGCTATCACGCTTATAACAAGTGGCACTAATAATAAACTCACAGCCGTTATATTTATAATTACAATACGCAAGCATAATTAACAGCTTAAAAGGTTATTCACAAGGGCAGTAGTAAGGTTAGCGGTAGCAAGGTTAACAGTTAGGGTGACGGCTAAGTTAAAAATAAATATAACAAGGTCGATATTATAATTATTACCGCTATTATAACTAAATCCTTTAATAAATAACAACTTTAAGTATTAAAACGTAAAATTTATCGAAAATTTATTATAAGTTTAACTTATTATATAAGGGACTGCTATATAAATCGAAAAAAACACGCTTATTAAAAAATTACATGTCTTATTTACTCGGAATTAACACATTTCGAGAGATTTAAAAACATCCCTTAACTTTTAACGCGTACCGTATTTACATTTTACAAAACAAGGATCGATACTAATCTACATACTAATTTAAGTAGTAACTAGTATTAACGTATGTTAGCGTAATCCTAAATAGAAACAAGGGAATTGTAGGAAAAAATAAAGGGAATTCTAGGTGGGGCGTGACATACTGGTAACTGTGGAGTGATAAGGAGGTGTCAGAACCTTAATAACTAAAACAGGCCCTGAGAGCCTGAGAACACGAAAGGAAAAACGGAGTGCAATTTCTCCATGGCCCGCCCAATACGAGATGGATTATATCCCAGGGGCTAATAAGCATTGCCGGCTCCGCATATGCAATTCGGCCCCATCCACGAATCGGGTATTGATGAGCCTCAATCAGAGATCAGAGACTCACAACGCGAGATGGGTTCGAGTATAAAGACTCTTGATGTTCTCATCCGATGAGCAATTTGCATCCAGCATCACAACATCAGACACTCGTTCAACTATCAATACAACAACTCCCTTCGTTTAACAACGCCAAAAAACCATCAAAATGAAGTTCTCCGCTACCATCCTCTTCGCCGCTGCCGCCTCCGCGGCCGCCATTGACAAGCGCGATGCCCTCTTCACGGTCTCTGACTTCGAAGCTGGCTGCATCCCTCACAGCAGCCAATGCCAGTGAGTAAAACCTATAATGCATTCATACATTGAAATACTTCAGGAATCTAACCTATACATCTATAGATACTCCTTCGGCGTCCTTCAGAAGGGCACCATGGAGACCACTCCTGTCAAGTGCAGCGCCATGCTCACCAGCAACAACTCTCTCCCCGATGTCAAGGAGGGCGAGGGCAAGTGCGAGGGCTCAGCCCGCACTTTCACCGTCACCCGCGGCTCCGATGGTCTGACCCTGACTGTCACCCAGCCAGTCACCCCCTCCAGCGACCAGAGCGCCTCTCACTTGATCCCCAACAACCAGATCACCAAGGCCACCCAGCCTAACGCTGAAGTTGAGAGCTACACTGGCGACAAGAGCTTCGACCTGAACTAAGCGCTGTCTGCGGCCTAGCCTAGATAGTTTCTGATTCAGCAAGCCTGGTGGAGTTGGTGAAACGCATGGAAGGGTAGATGAATATTGAGCAATGCCAGTCAACGAGACCATTTGCTACGAAACTTCAATGTATATCATTTATTATCTTATAGTTAATGCAGTTGTGATATGCATACCATTCCCTTCGGAATCCATGTTTGATGTAGAGCTACTCCGTTCACGCCGCTTTCCTGGGTAAAACAGCCTTTCGATTTATCATGAACTTCGTTTTGAACACGCCCTCAAAATATTTAGTCGGCGAAACTAGGGGCTTAGTCACTCACTTTGCTAAAAGGGATTTTCCTGGATGCCTAGATATCTTTATGGGCCTAGACTAGAATGTTACGTTTCGGGCTATGTTTCTAGTATCGCGCGGCGGACCTCATAGGGCGTAGTTGATATGCAGTATTAAAATACTTCCAGGAAGAGCCTTTTTTTTGGGCCAACTACGGACGTTCCTTCATATTTATCATAGTTACAGTGAGTGTAATGATCATTTAGGTGCTACCGTGATTACATAAGTGATTGTCAATGAGAAAACCCGCTGTTTCTTCTAAGACATCTGCTTTGTAGCAGCTTGGGAGATATTTTTTTCAGCCGGGCTCCATTTGCTTAAGACACTATAACTGAAACCCCTATCATGATAATATCTCAGTATACAGTAGGAACCACAAAGCAGTCGAGATGATACTTCAAGTTCTGGATAAGAAGTACGACTGTGAAGAGACTGGATAGTACGTTTTGAAAGCACCGACTTATTTTTAAGATTAATAACAGACGAACGATAGATTACAATAACTGTCCAACCTTCCCTTATCCTGTGATATCTTGAATGAAGTACAGAGATGTGTGGCTGTGATAATCCAGGTGGCTGGACGCCCCATAAGCTGTGGCTTGTATATACATAGTAGGAGGTTCTCCCTCCTAGACTCTAGTGATGATACTTCCCTAATAATAACTACTATGATACTCATAACTTGCGTCTAGTTCAACATGGCATAATATATCGACTGTTACCACCTGAGGAAGCGCAAATTTATGATATCGCTGTCGCGATAATTTATCTATATAGGTGAGATGGCCAATATCGAACCATTAGATGTTAACAAATGCGCCCTCACTATTATGCAGTAGTTAAAGGTTCTATAAAATGTGGTAAACTATTGTTGAATCATGATTCTTGCTTGGAACCTATATCCCGCGATGGCTAGACCCTTCCCATAACAGCTTACATGTTGATTCAGTCGAATATGGTCATGCTCTTAACAGACTACGAAGAATCTGGTTACGGGATATGTACCCTTAGACGAAAGTTTCTGGACTATATAGTTATCACAGTTACAGTGTGTGCAAAGATCATTTAGGTGCTGCCGTGATCATTCTAGTAAAATTGTGTAAAGATCTAAGATCCGAAGGATCTTCTAGTTACAGAAGATCTCTTTTAAGCCTATTATCGTGACAATAGTCTTATGGGATACGCAGCTACATAAAATGATGTATTTAAGAAATGTAGTATCGTTAAGTTCATTTATAATCTGGGAACGTAGGCTGAGAAGCACTGCGACTATTGAAGGTTATTAGTTTCACCAAGAGACTAACTGGATGAACAAGTGTATAAACTCTAGGATAAATTCTTAGACCCCTCGCTTATGCGAATTGCATGAACAGTGGTAACTTATCTTGTCCACGGATCGACCATGGCAAGAACGGTCTATTAGCCTTCAATGTTCTTGAGGTGCTCCCTGGGGCATTCCAAGAAATACCTTCTAATGCCGTAACACTACCTATTTATTGTATATTCCGCACATACCCAGGAGCATGACAAAGCTGTGTGCGTGAGGAAGGGCACTATGATTTGTTTCTTACCAATATGCCTTCCAATTGGTTTTTCTAGGTGCCTATGTCGTATTTTGTACCCTAGAGGAAAATTGTGGGAGTGACTTTATGTATAGCTTATTGGCATAGTAGAGAAGCGGCAAGAATGATGAAGGCGGTGATGCAACCGGTGATGTAAAACCTTTCATGCAAAACTGTCAGCGAGCCATTTGATGTTTATCAGGCTTGCAACCTAGAATCATTTAACTCAAGATTTGAGGAAGATAGCGTAGCATATAGAAATTATGAGAACCCTTTTGAATAGACGCTCGCCTTTTTCCAGCATCTACGCTTCGGGCCCGTCGGTAAATTATTGCTAGTTCATTGGTTGACGTGGCTACAGTCTTACTAGGCTCCAAAATATATATTCATCAAGTCTGTACCTATGCGGTATTTCTGAGACCCTACCATTCGGCGATAAGGCGTCTTGTAAATTTGCGGCGTAGACATACACCATACCTAGCTTTTCTAAGTACATAACTACTTATTCGTCCATCTCATGACTAGAAGAACAAAATATCGTTAATGCGAGGACTTTGACCAGCTCCAGTCGATCATCTAGGTGCGAGACCAAGGTTAAATATAGGTAATCTTCAGAGGTATGAAGAGATCTTCCATGAAATCTGGCATCATTTGCACACACAACAGACTACCTACCCTCATCTTGTGAGGAAGACAATACGCACTGTACATGGTAAGATGAATACATATATGTAGTACGTCTCAGTATGACTTGTCACTTGAGATTGAATTGCCACATTTCACATGATGCGCAAGTATCTGCCAGCTCACCTGACCTTCCAGTTCATGCATGTCGCGCTTAAATCCAAAGGCGTTTGAGGTCTCCATTACACGCCTCCTTTAGTTCAGCTCATCGCTTTCACACGCTACAACACACTGTGCATTTTACAGATAGTTTCATTCTAGAGGAATATAGGCCTTTCAGCCACTTCACTCTTGTATGGAGCCTGAAGCACCGTGCAGCATGCCGATCTATCTATAGTATCCTCAAAGTAAGATATATAATTAATAAATTGAAAGTGATGATATTTTACTTGGAAGCCTAGATGAGAACGTCAAGATCCTACGCGTATAGAGGAACGGACAACCTTTAATTCCCTAATAGGGTAATTGTTTGGCTGGCTCCTCGTAATCACTCGGAGTCATGCGTCTTGAGGGCACAGTAGCACCAGAGTGAGGGGGTTAATATGTTGCTTCTGGCTTGAGTAAGTGTTTGCGATCTTGTTAGGTTCAACAAAAGGTTTAACAGAGAGTAGAAGGGAGTGTGCTGATGATGAATACCGAGAAGATCACTCATTCTTCATGCCCACTCCCTGGAAGCTGATTGGATATTGAGTCTGGTAGCCCGGTGGTAATACTGTTCAACATTCGACAATGACATCTTAGATGTTTCTGTGTGGTAGCCACTTTTCGTCTTACTTGCTTGTGTCCATTGCCAAGGCTCTGATAACATTGCTGATTAGTTTCGCATTTGGATCATGGGATTTCTTGGCCTGTCAGCATCCAAAGTCATTACATCCAAGGAAACTTATTTGCTGTACATCGGTGTTAAACTCTCTCACAGCATAACAAGTTTAGGTCCATATCTGCCCAAGAAGGCAGCCCGGAGACCGTGTATTAGCCTGATTTATCCCATGAACCAAGGTTATACTCAAGCATCAGAGGAGCAACTCTCACCGCAAGAAGTTCAACCCAGGTACATATTCGGGGGCTAGCTAGCATGCGATTCACAGCTGTGTAAAGTATATTTGTTTTTGCGCCATACGAAAGCTTCATCATTGGAAAGGGGCCGTCTTAGCGGCCGCCATGGCCGCCATGGCGTCGCTTGGTACCGGTATCATGGCTCCGTGTCATACCTTACGGTCGCTCACTCGAGTATTTAATGATGACCTGGCCCGGATATTTCAAAGCCTTGTTTAAATCAAATCATAAAACCCCTATCAATCTTCGTATACACTTACAGACCTAGGCCGTTCTTTGTTGCCAAGATGCATCTCTCAACTCACAACTGGATGAGACCAGAGCCCCTCGTGGACACGCTTAGGCGGGCGTCATCCCTCGGTTACACATCGATTTCCCTCGAAGGTGAACCGTCCCGTTACGAGATCGGCGAAACTCAGGCTCTCCTTAAGAAGTTTAACTTTGTCTGTTGGAGTGCCGTGACTATCATGTATGGCCGCCGTGACCTTGCCGCTATAGATCCAGCTCAACGGGAAGACACGGTGAACTACATGAAGAGCATTATCGACATGGCTGCTGAGCTTGGGGGAGAGACTGTAACGATCGTCCCTTGTACTGTTGGTAAACTGCAGCCCAAGGCAGCTCCTCAAATGGAGTGGGAATGGGTTGTACAAGGTGTGCGGGCGGTGGCTCTGTACGCCAAACAGAAGAATATGCGAATTGCAGTTGAGCCGCTCAACCGATTCGAGACATACAGTATGTAACATCTGAGACAAAAACATGGATGTATCAAATGGAATAAATCCCAGAGTTGGGGACTTAGGAATCCATTCTAAACTTTCGATCATTTGTCTAGTTATTCAGAAAGACTACTACTGACTTTGGGTAATGTAGTGATCACGAACATATCTCAAGTTTTGAGCCTTATTGATGAGGTGAAACTACCGAACGTAGGAATTGCGTTCGACCCCTTTCATATCGCTATGGAAGAACCAGACTTGATCGCTGCCTTGCGCAGGTGTGGAGGCAAGATCTTTGATTTCCACCTCGGAGACAACAACCGTCTATCTCCCGGCGATGGCAGTTTGGATTGGCCCCTGATTATCAAGACTCTGCGCGAAACTGGATATGATGGTGCGCTGGCTCATGAGGCAATGCCACCTATTGATCGGACCCCTTGCGGTGATTTCGGCGCAGCGCAGTTGGATCTAGATGGAAAAGGCCCAGATGAAGGAGCACTACAGTTTATCAAGGACCATTCTAGCGGAGTATTCAATGACGAATACTATACCATGTTAGTGAGGCGAACAGCCGAAACGATCCTGCCCTTGATCAGATAGATGTAAGAATAGAGAAGCTCACATGGTGAGCGCTCAACCGGTAACAAAACTGATATGAGCAAATGCATTGTATAAGCTATGAAACTATGGTGTGTACCTAGAAAGTATTTTAGCACATGCAGTGAACTTTGTTTGATTCAGGTATTTAATCGCTATCTCTAATGTGCTTATTCAGCTGGACCAAAACAGAGACCTACACCACACATAGTGTCCTACGAACAAAAGCGGACATGCGCAATCCATGGCAATTACTCTCACTCATCAACTGTAATAACGGCCAGCTTCCCCACGAGGGATGTTGATTCTGTAACATGCTCACCTTTCCTGACTCTCTCACAAAGCCCTCGCATGACCTCAGCCCCTTTCCGGAAATCAGCCTCTTCTACATAAACCATGCCGCTGATCCTCCACCACCAGGACGCCCTATAAAGGAGTGTCTGGAAATATATACCGCTTTCTCTTACCCCCGTGGACTTGAACCAGTCCGACACTTTGGCTGCGTGCTTAGGGTCTACCTTTCCTTGTCTAGGCTCCGAAGCTAGACTGCTCGTGTCTTCTGTGTCTAGTTTAAGCGGTAGCCTGATGTTTGCGAAGAAGCAGTTGCGCAGACATGAGCCGGGGCAGTCCATGATATCCGTTCCAAGGATCTCCGCGGCAACAGCGGCGCTACGCTGTGTGACGGAATGACAATAATCCCATATAGAAGCCTCACCACCGCATACCTGATTACGGAAGTCAAGGGCCGCTGCATAATACATTAGTACGTACAAAATGAGTGTGTTCCCCATACTCAGTGCCAACGAAATGAAGTAATGTAGTTAATACTTACGTTGCACGCAAAGGTAATTCGTGGTATCCAAAGTGCCTGTGGAACATCAGTCTCAATTTTCCCATTTCCAACCGCATATTCTCTTAGTTTAAGCACTGGTGTCTAATGTTAAACATCTCACCTGTAAACTCAAATATGTCAGCAAATCTATTCCCATCGCCCGGATCCCACTTCTCCTTGTGTATACATCTGTAGCTTGTCGGCAAGGTCGTCTTGATCAAGCTCTGGTGCTTTTTGGGTACTACGAGCGCCGCACAGCCCCTAGGCACAAAAAGCCACTTGTGTAAGTTCGTCACGAAGAAGTCCGGCTTCAGCGTACTAAGATCAAGGCTGATGTGTCCGATGCCGTGCGCGCCATCGACCAGGACCAATGCACCCTCGGCCTGCAGCGCCGGCACCAGTCGCTCAAAAGGAACGCGCGCACCAGGCAAGCTGACAATGGTATCGATCACAGCAAGGCGCACACGCTGGCCCGCTTGCTTATTGATCTCTCTCGCGGCACTGACCATGACCCGGACGAGCTCATCGTCCGAGATGGGCCAGGGCACTCGCACCGTATGCACATTAACGCCTTGCGTTTCTTCAAGCCACCTAAGGCCGGCCCCGAGGGAATCATAGATGACCTCGTAGCAGAGGACCACGTCGCCGCGCCGCCAGTCAAGGTTCTTAAGCACGGTATCGGAGCCCGTAGTGGCGTTGGGTACGAACACTAGCTCATCCACGGGACACCGTAGGAGGCCTGCGGTCAACGTGCGTGCCTGCAATAAAAGCTCGGAATAGTCCAGCGCGATGAATGGGTCTGGGGCCGCCTCGACCTCGGCACGCAGGCCCAGATGCGCTGCGCGCACGGAGACCGGGTGCGTGCCATAGGAGCCGTGATTGAGCGGGGTATAAGTTGGCGCGAAGGCGAAGTGGGCGTGGCGCATCGGCGCGCCAAAAGGGACGCTAGGAGGTGCCATTTCGTTTTGCTCTTGGCTATGGTAGATGGCCGCAATGGTTGTATATACGTATGTGCGGTTGATGTTGCCCGCACGAAGGCCAAGTGAAGTCTACCGGAGGTGGGGAGGTGGTGCATTTGATTTCGTAATGGAAAGTTCTGTCATGGAACCTAATCTCTACGTAATAGGTTTGTGTGTTTAGGCGGAAATCGAAAATCGTAGAGTGACGACCTTGGCTTGACACAATTTTAGTTATAGTACCTACCGTGCTTGGTTCTCTCACTGATAAGCACATTGAAATATAGAGCAACGACATTACTTAGTTAAGATACATATTTGCAGTAGGCAAAAGCGATGTGTATATGTAATGTACGCAATTCTATTATTGGAATGGAAAACACCGAATACTTGACATACTATCAATAATCGATTTCTCTTCGTGTGCTGCGACTATCATGCTTAAAATAGCTGGCAGGCCAAGAAAACGTCCCATTATTTTACGGAGGATGCGATACCGACCCTGGTGATAACCTTCAGGCAGCTAGCTTATTAAGTAGATATCTAACTAATTAAGTAGTTCCTATAAAAACCAACGCTGTAACGGTCCTGCTAAAGGAGAAAAATGGAAGCTATGGGAGGCCATTAGCAATTGGTCTTCAATCAGTCTTTGATTACCTTGTTAAGCAGGTGGTAAGGGGTTACAGGTAATTTGGTATGCAACTTTGTATCCTACCTACCTTTGAAATACCTTGCCTAGGTACGGGACAATTCTCATATTACAAGGGACCTTATATCTGGTTAGCGGGAACATGGTTAATCCGGTCCGTTGTCTGCGACTTATATATTGGCCGTCTTTGGCTGTGTCACTGCTTGGTGATCATCACATTTAACAATTTATTCAAGGTGTTCGCCGATTATACCTCTGCTTTTTGCTTGTCACTAAGAACATTGCCGCGAAAACGCTAGAGCAGCTAGAATTACGAGTGCAGAACGTGTAAACCCCAAAACAACGCCAGTTTCTCCCTGCACAGGCATTGCTGAATAGCATAATTTGCTTGAAGTTCAACATGCCCAAAGTCGACCTAGCCACCCACCCAAGCATTGGACCAGCTCGCCAAAGACAACATTCATTGCTCGGCTTGCCCCCAGAGATTCGTAATCTGATCTACACATTTCTTCTCTCCAATACAATGCATATTTATGCACCTAGTAAGCGGCGCAGCAGGTCTCGCTGGCCCGCAACGCCGCTTTCTCTAGCCTGTACCTGTCACGTTCTGTATATGGAATTTGCGCCCCTATACTACTCAACCACGAAGTATGTCACAGAACGAAATCAAGGGCATAGCGTGGCGTTATGGTTGGAAGTGGTTGGGTGCTGGGCAGGAACTGCAATCAAGATGGTTCAATTCCCATGGATCCCTCGGTGCTGTATCGTGGGATATAAGACTGTGCGCGTGCTGGAGGGGGGGATGCTCAGCGGCGAACCAGAAAAGTGGACCGTAGCCATTAAACGGCAAAGGGAAAAGCAGAAGAAAGGGCTTGAGAATGCCAGTGAGCAAAAGGGAGGCAAGAAGAAACGGAGGACGAATCGAAGGCACCGGGCAAAGATCACAAAACGGAAAATGTCTAGTGACACGGGTAATAACATGCGGGAGAAATTGGCTGAGAGAGCTTTTCAAGGAAGACTTGTTAGGCAAGATGGAGTGTGGGTGCGTAACGTATAATAGTAGCTATTTCAAAGAAGCTAGTGATGTATTGAACCGAAGTTGGTTGATAGGCCAGCTAGAGTGGGGGTATAGGTTGTAACTGTAGCTGAGTACTTATATATATAGAGCGGTTAGGTTCGATTACGAATAGCGCTGTTGGTATTCGCTTTACCTATTACCTAGCTCATTTGTTATATGTTCAAATCACCTAGCTCTCATAGTTAAGTTTTAACTCTCGGTAGCTGCGCTATATAGCATATACTAATAGCGCTGCCATGAATCGAGCCTAACTCAATCCTTACGTGTACTAATCCGGCTCTGGGTGTATACAGTCTGAGAGACTCTGTTATATGGGCTCGCTAAGTATGCATTAGGGAGAATCATAAATCTGGGGTGGTGTCATATTAAAGTATACTAGTTCTTTATTTCAACCGCTCTTCATTATCCTCCCGTTCTCACTGTATCTAATTTCAATTGTCGCATTTACCACCCCATCGCAAGGACTTGTTGAGAGCAAGATCTGTTGAAACAGTCTTCGTTCCGTACTTCAATAAGTCCATGTTAGCTGGGCACGTACTAACTCTAGACCTAGCTTTGTTGCCCCTTTGACCGGCACCGATTTGAGAAAAATCGAAAAAGTCGTTCGCACGCTCGATGAGCTTCACGTTTGCACCTCCTTGTTCAGCCCAATCTAAAATATTCAGAGCCTGGCCCATGGCACTGAAGGACTCAGCAAGTGTGCTTGGATCTAGCAGGATGCCAAATCCAAAGTCAGTACCGGCGGCTAACTTGTCTCCTTTTCCATATAGCGAGCCCGAGGCCAACGCTCTCCTGAGTTGTCTTAATTCCTCAAAATGAAGGAGACCTTCATCAAATCTTTTCTCGGCCCATTCCATGAAGTTATTGAGAAGCACTTTTGCTGGACCGGCCGCGCCTGCTGAGTAAAAGCTTTGTATTATTTCCTGGGGGAAATCAGCGCCGAGTAGGAAAACTAGACGTCCTTGGCGGGACCATTCTGTAAGATACTTTGTCAACAATAAAGGTCGCTTATAGTGTTACCAAAAACTTGTGTGGATGGTCATCCTCTGTGTCTCGGAGTTTTGCTTTCTGCTTTTCGACAGAGAGGAGCGCCTTATGCGCAGGGCCAAACTTACGGACTGTCATTCGACCCTTTCGTGGATTACGCTTGTCGACACCTTCAAAGTCAGTGACTTCTCTATCAGCCACGCGTATCTCTGTAATGTTTAAAAGAGAATCTTCGTTTGAGTTTCGGCTTGACAGAGACGTCTCTTCTGGAACCATTGTTGGAATAGCATTGGCGTAGGTAGCCAATGTAGCACCTATGAAAAAGAGTTTATGAAAGCAAACCATTGTTATTGCTTTAGTTTAACTAGTAGATGAGTAGTAAAGTCAAAGTGCGAGGGGCTCTGGAGAAGGAGTTCGCATGATAGGTTTGGATGGGGGGTTTGCCATGCTCTTATATGGCCCTGGAGGCTGAAAATACTAACCTACTTACCATGTTCCAACCGCTGACATGAAATCATCCCTTCCATATTGATGGTCGCTGTAATTCCGCAACAGAGCATTCTTGCAATTCATAGAAGAGTATGATTAGGAATGGAGTTGTAACTCTGATATCATCGAGCAGCTAAGTCTAACGGGGGATCATCAGCATTTCAGGAGTAGACATTCTGCGACCTAGCCCAAAGGTTCAGGTACCTATAATTAAATTCATACAACCCACAGAAACTTATATATATATTTAAGGGAGATTCCCGTTATCTTGCTTAGAGTAATGGACAATTACCTACTGGGGCTTTTTCATTCCCCACCATTTGTAGAATGCGTTTAGCCTCTCGAGAACACCATTTATAGAAAAACATGGCACAACAAGCTGATTGCGACCGTCTATGAGAGTTGTTATTCAGGATTTACGAGAGGTTAAAACGTTGTATTCTAAACGTGACTAGACTAGATTAGGATTTCTCGAATAGTTGCTACGCAGTACAGATGCCTTGTGCAATTTCATTGCCCCACAGCGCGGTACTACCCGTTGATATATTACCTAGGTATGGGGCAGACCTACTAATTTAAGGCTTCGTCCACAGTAACAGAGACATAGTGTACTTTCATACAGCTAAATATTGCATTTAGGCTCCAGTTTGCTCCTCCACTAGTGATCAGCTGAAAGTTCATACACAGACACGCACATTCCTTTTGGGACTTTCAATAATAGAACAAACATTACACTCCTTTGACTTATTCCTACTATCTCAAACGTTATCGTATTGCCTGGTATTTATGGTGCAGGCACTATAAGCTTATTGCATAACTGACTATACTTAACTTAATATTGTGGAGGTAACGGTGGTTTTGCGTGAGAGTGGGGTGATGTTTAGACGAATTTGTTCAACTCAAGATCTGGGGACCGTTCAAAGCGGGCTGAAGTTCCCAATTGGTTTCTTAGTTTAAAAATTGACAATTCTGGGAAAGCGCTTGGTAGCAGTGATCATCTCCGTACGAACCGGCAAGTTTGTTATTTAGCCCTATAAGCCTGATACTAATGAGGTAGGATGTATACCTACAAACTACTATTTTCAGTTACCATAATAGGGTACCGAGAATGTTTAATTTCTTGTTGAAAAGCGGGAGCGCATATTTAGAAAAGATCTCGATAAACTTAAAAATATCTGCCGAATCGTTCCTAATGGATTTATATGCCGGTCGACTTGCTAAAGTCTAAGATTAACTTCAACAGTGGATACGCTAGAGATTTTGTGGATAGCATCACTAAGGCTGTGTAAGTTTTATTGGCAAGCGGCTGCTCGGCTTCTTCTCTGTCATCCTGAAGCCTATGCCGAGCCATAAACCAGTATAGCTACTTACATAGCTGGCTTCTGAACGGCCTATATATCCGAATGATGCCATGTAAGATGTCATGATGTGTATTTCTGGGACCAGAAGTCTTCAAGTTGAAATGAGGGCTTATGAACATAAAGCGACCTCTTCCTCCATATATCACCGCCATCTTTTGATGCACGAAGTCCCTACAACTATCCACCAAAACCTTCTTGTCAACTTTGCTCGATTAGCGTACTCCTTCAAATTTCGATATTCCTCTTCACGATGCATTGCAAAGCTATCTTTCTATCATCTCTACTTGTTACCTCCGGTATTGCCAACCCCCTTCCAGGCAATTTCAACGGTCAGAGTTCCGGCCTCACAGCTGCTGGACTGGGAGCTCGTGGCAAGGGCGGTGTTCACCCCATTACACAAAAGGAAAAAGAAGCCCTGAAATCAGCTGGCCTAGCATCTCGAAGCGAAGAAGGAGAAGATGAGCTCATCACAGAAGCTGGTGGCTTCGAAGCACGCAATCTTGAAGCCCGCGGTAGCAGCTTCAACTGTGGCTGGGACCTCGACGGTAAAAAGGGTCACAACGGACACGGGCATTGGGTCCCTGTTATGAGTTTCAAGAAATTGGTAGACGAATTTTGTGAGTACCACACCTAAAGCCATAGAAGTCTTGACTGACGATATCATATAGGCGCAGGCTATGTAGGCAGTGACATCGCCATTGGTTATTCAATATCGGATACCTATCCGACCAAGCTCACCAATGGTAAAGACGCCACTGTCACGTTCTCTGTGTGGAATACGCAGATGAAGGGGACATACACCTTTGATAAAGGCACTTGCGTCAAAGGCATGAAGGCACCTCTAGGTTCACACTGGAATAAGCGCGACATAGACGGCGTCGAACATGTCCGGATCAGCAAGCGGGATAATTGCTACGGGACAAAGCATAACGATTATGAAGGAGGTTGGAGTAAGGTTAGCCACATCGGTGCGTTTGGCAGCGTTGTTGACGCTACAACTTTATATGGGGACGATGATCACGGCCTATAAGATCCGCAACCATTTAGGCTGCCTATGTAGCTGCCAGATGGCGAGAAGCGGCAGAAACAACTTAGAAAAGTCCAATAATTTTGTATATATCACGTAGTAATGTATGGAATACCCTCACAGTGTAAGGGGCACACTATTCTGCCTACTACTTGTAGGCGATGTGTATAGCTGATGTGAACGTCATCGACACAGTTCTTCCCGTCAGCTCTGTAATTGTAATATTGCTTGTAGTGAGGCTGAACATCAGTTAGGAGGTAGAATTTGGATGGTATCAAAGTTATAGGATAAATACTCGTTGATTGTTATAAAGTTGAAGTTTAAGTGTATCTAGAGCCTCGGATGGATGTTGCTATAGCAAAGTATGTGCGTTGCCTAACTTCCAATGTTCTCACAGACTAAAACCTTTCTAAGGAGAAGTTATATCCATAGATGGTTGAAGTATTATAATATAGAAAGGGGTGTCTCTTCTACTTCCTCTTGACTAATATTCTAATAATACGCTTCTAATATATAATGGGAGACATGGAATGCTTCTACGAAGTATCTTAGTGCTTATGGTGAAACATTGGCAACTGGGACTGTTTGTTCCACTCAATGAAGCTATCTGTGATGTGCAAAAGTGACGAATGAGCTAGGAAGACGATGTATTATCAGGTATTTGCTATGGCTATTTCGCCCCCACACGCCCAGAGGGCGTTGCACCTTTACTAGGAAAATACGCTAGCAAGTAAAGACCCCGTTATACATTATTTTATTGTGGTGGTCACATATTACTCAACATGTGCCATCCCTTTATAAATACCATTATAAGCATTGTCCGTGAAATATACATGTGGCGCATTTATCATCCTTCTATACTACATGCCAATCTAGATACCGAGGCACTGTACCAGATTGGGTCTGAGTCGGGGGAATTCACCGAGGATTGTAGGCTTCACAAGTGTGATATAATTATCTCGTTCCAGGAGACGGCAGATGTATCTCTGCCCCTTGAAACACGGAGGCGAGCAACTGCACGTTCCAAAATCCATAAGATCAAGTATGAACACAACATTCGCAATGTTGCAACATGTACGCATTGACAGCTCGAGCCATGGCGATTATTGGGAATGCAAGCGCGCAGCGAAGCCTCTGGACTGGCCGAAATGGCTTAAATCACAGTATCCAGCCCAGTAGTACTCTACGTACGTATAGATGGGCAGCAAGACGCAGATTTTGCCGATGACTTAGGCGTCTTGACTGAGGTATTATAAAGTAGTAGATATATCCCTTTATAAATGCTGTTTAATAGCGAAGAAAGGGACCCAGTAGCGCTATTATCGATAAGGAAGGTGTTAAATGGGCTTTACACTATGGTATAGGTATCGTGCGAACGATTGGGGGTTATAATAAATCTATATTGCTGTATATATTTTATGAACGAACGTAAGTAAGGGAATTCCTCGTGCGGAGAAGATATAAAAATCTTTTCGCGCTAGGGTAGCTTAGTCAGCTACCCCTGATTGTACGGCTAAACTAAGCGTTATTCCAACAGAAGGTGTAATAAGGGCTATAATTTAGGGCTTGGAAATATTTAATTCAGTAATAATTCTTTAGGCCTTTTAAGGGTGCTTATAGTTTTAAATTTCAATCTAAGTTTGAGGTTCGGCGACAGGTTTTTTATAAATCTACTACCGCAATATGTATTCCTAATATGTATTTAGTTTATTACCGATATAACCGCTGTCTAATAATTATATTTTTTATTAGGCAGTTATATATTTTAATAGTATCGAATAATATCTAATAGCACCTAATATATATACTCGTATAATTTTTCTATATCTCGTATAGTGTGAGACCAATGGATGTAATGAAGCTTGCTTCTATTGATTGATGATGAGTCCCGAAGGGACTCATGTATAGCTATAGCTAAGGCCTAACCAAGGCCTAACATATAGCTTCCAACAGGTCTTGGCTCCAATAGCCGTGTGACATCTCTAATGATTTTAGAATCGAGAGCAAAACATAATTTGTATCTATCCATCTTTAGATTGATGTTGTCCGAATCAATTAGACGGACTTTCCGTAGGCGCTCATAATTGAGTCCAACTAAGACGTCGCATTTATGCTAGCTTGATCTGTATTCGTGTTCGGTTTCAGGAATAGACTAATCAGGAGTACGTAGGATTCGGAAAACTAGTACGATCGGATATCATTTTCGAGAGGGAGCTTCGTGAAAACGACATGAGATATCCTAAACTGGCTTTTCTCGTGGGCGTGAAGTGTGTGTAGTAATGTGGGTGTTGTATTGGTGTTGTATTGATTGCTGGTCAACTGAACTGACAGTGACTAGGCGACATTCCTTTTAGGTGACTGGCATGGATCGCGACCACAGGCACCAGCTCTTTAGCCCCAATGTCTCGATTCTGTAAGTATGGCTACTACAGGCGGTTATAGACTCGACATACTTCCCTAAGATCATATAGAGTAGTTTACTGCCAGAAAAAAGTTAGCAAGGCCAATTTTAAGTTGAAGGTTTGTGCGTGCTTTTATCCTATAAGTAAGACGGGCTCCATACCGGGGTCCCCCGTAAAACAATTTACATTAACACATAATCTAAGTTATGACATGGTTAAAGTTATGTTAGGTGTAACGGGATTTCCTTAAAAAGGATTGTATTCTAGCACTAAGGAAAGGTATTTCCATTGCCGCTATTTCTACCTAGTTTCTGTGTCTTGGCTACGGATTATAAGGGCAACAGTATCCTTGATTACCAGGACAACATCTTTTATGTGCGTATGTAACGATTTATATACTATGCTAATCAATCAGGAACCGATTTAGAGAACTCTATATTTGTACTCTATCTAAGTCAGCGTTAAAGAAGCATGCAGCACTGACGACGTGAAAAAGTTATAAAAAATTGCGAGCTGGAGGCACTGGATTCAGACCGAGCAGTGGTGCAAGCAGTGGAGTCCGAGATATCAGAATTAGGATCCATCGTGTCTCGTCCAAAATCTGAACAAGTATTATTCATGAAAAACAAAGATGCCTAAAAACGACGCCGTTATTGTGGTGCAGCAATAACGCGTGATATCTCCCGCGACAATAGGTAATATAGCAAAGGAATGATGTTCAAATCTCAGCTTTTATCTTAATTGACGTGATACAAGTAATAAGGAATACTTGGTCTACTCTCACAATAAGATAGAGGGATATGGAATCGGAGATGTTTGTCTATTGTTATTTACCTTCTATTATTCCCTTTTATTTAGTAGAAGAATTGGATTTTTAGAACCTAAGACCCTATTTTTGGTGTTTTGCCAGTGTTATTCATATGCAAATGCTTCTTTATCAGCCGATTTGCGTTGAGGGTGTACCCCTTTTAGACAAAGAACTTCCCCTTGGCATTTGACCGGAAACATAACGGCATGCTTATCCCGTTGAATGAATGTCTGAATCAGGTTTTCCTTCCTTGTTATACCTGGGTACGTAACCTTTGCATTATGTGCGAATCTATTTGACGATATTCGAATTTTCCACGAGAACTAGAAAATGGCCGTTATCGATTTGACAAATCCAGAAGATACCAATAGAGTTGTTAATGAATTGAAAAAGCACTTTGCATATCATTCAATATGGGAGTACGAGGACTTCCTTGGTGACGGAGAGTACGCCGTAGCAGTGCTTGTGAGGAAGAGAAGTCGCACCACAAATGATCACAGGATGGTTCTTAAGAAAGCTAAGGGGAGAGACAGTGAAAATCAATTGAAGAATGAGATTAGTTGGTTGAAGGTAGGAAGCGCCCGAGCTTAATAGCGACTTCTTGTCATGCTAATAATACCAGTAGAGGTTGCGTGGTGCAGAACATATTGTTCGCATGCTTGCTGCACACGATGGCACTATGTCGACTTCGGCTGGGAGTGTGTCTGGATCTGCTTTACAGGGACTGACAAATCCGATTATGGCGATGCAGTATCTCGAGAATGGGAGTTTCTCAAGGCTGATGGAGAGGCTTAGGCAAAAGAATATGCATCTTCCAAACCGCATTCTGTGGTCTTTTTTCCTTTGTCGTAAGTTGGACACCATGCTCCATACCACTCATTCATCCTAACTCCGAAAGTGGTGAGAGCGTGTGTAGGGCTAGCTTATCCACCAGACGGTAGAGAAGAGGATTCACCTGAACTGGAAGCTATTCCAACCGACGGGAGACTACCAACGGACTTATACCATGGGGATCTGCATGCTGGTAACATTATGATTGGAGACATAGACCCAAAAAGTGCAGAACACTACCTTGCGCCTGTAGTGGAGTTTATCGACTTTGGAGAGGCAGCAGAAAATAGTGAATATGGGGTTACAGAAAATTTATACAAGATTTCACTAGTAATCGACCTAGGTCTTCCATCGAAGAAGGTATACTGACTGAGTACAGAGGATGCTCGGCCTCATAGCCAGGGGAGAGATAAGACTTCGCCGCGCTGAGTCGGAGTATAACGGGATCCGAACCTTGGCGACCGAGATCTTGCCGGGAGGCAATGGCGCAAGGTACCCGAGATTGGACCCCGACCTACGGGATCTCCTTGCTAGGTGCGTGTCTACGCAGAGGAAACACCGGCCAGGCTTGCAGGAAATGCTAGAGATAACTCGAAACGCTGTCGAAACTAAGGATGCGTCGTCTTTTAAGCCAAATCAGGCCTATGAATCTGACGAAGCGATCAGTATTATATTACGGACACTAATATTCGATGGGGATACAGCACCTTTCAGATTGTGAGTCGGGGGAGATATATCTAGCTTCTTAATGGACTGAAGTATGGCTCTCGCCGTCATTGGGATGTCTCATTGCCGAGTTTGAACCTAGCGTAGGGATATCCTTTTGGAAATGCCAGGCCGAGAATGCCCTGGATATCAGCTCTAGAGAGTTATCAGAGAGCACAACACGTATATATTTCATGACAATATATCCTTCATATCAGCAATCATCTTTAGAAGCTTGAGTATTAGTGAAATTTCGAGAAATTCTCAAACCTCATTTCTTCCAATAATAATACCTGGGTATCTTTGTAAGTCCTCTATAACATAGTTAAACCGGATATATATATATATATATAATTACAGATTTCAAGCCTCATAGTGTTAGGATTACATGCGGTTTCCGTCTCATATTTCTTTAGGGAGGCCCTTGTCTCTCAATAGCCAGACTGCTAGATCCGCTACATTAATATCAACCTCTGTTAGGAATCGACTGATCTGTATACCGTTTACATAGATCAGATAGCTTACAGCAATATTGTACATCTATTACAGTTATTATATGTGTAATTGTCATTTGGGCGCTGGCGTGATCGAAACTAGTCAATTAGTTGTTGCAACTGTCTAGATAATCTTCTCTTAATACGTGAGGTAATCCTACTTAAATACAGAGCTTCCGAATCACTACTTTCCCGATCTCCATGCTAACAGGGATAATCAATAACTACCCCTATCGTGACAATATCTATATCGCTTCTTATTTTTAGACTCATATTGTTGAAATAGACGCAGGTGATAAGTAGTATAGTAGTTATTATTAGAGAAGTATCATTACTAGAGTCAGAGGAGGCAGAGCCTCCCATATATATAAGCCACAGCTTGTAGGGCGTCCAGCCACCTGAATTATACCCCTGTAATCCGTCACATATTGTGCCAATTTAGGTATATGTATAATGCTTTATACATCTAAAGCTATTGGCCAATTTGGAAATCCATATTGACTACGATAACTAGTATTATGATACAGTAATATCCGTAGATCCTTTGGGGTTCTCTTGGATTCAGCACTTCCCTAATTTTTGAGAAGGTGGTTTCTGAATTTCACAACTGGAAATTTTCTGTCAATAGTGTGTCACACCCCTCTCGTTATTTGCGGACTGGAATTTACAACTGTTCATATATACACAGCAGCTAAGAGGTTATTGAAGTGTAGCAGTTACAAGCCGTAACCTGTCTTGATCTTTTTCCTCGATAGACTTTATCAATTCCCACAACTTTGTTTAGATCCATGCCATTAACACACTTGTACAGCTGAAATTTATTGCCACGGCCTATGCACAGGGCCTATGTAAGCGATTTGAGGGTATCTTCAAGCTCGACGGAATTGTCACACAGACAGCATTTCCATTAAATCAATTTATGAATTTACTTGACTTGAATTAACGAAAACGCTGCTTCTACCTGTGACAGTGACATAGATGGTAGAACGGGACGGTTATAATGACTGTGTAAGCCGTTAAAGTGACTGTGTTCTAACCTATTTCGGTTAAATAGTTGAGGTACGTACCCCGGAGTACATTTTATTAAGAAACGGTGGTTGAGAAAAATTACAGGTTTGGGTGGGGTGAGGTTATTAGAAAAGGTACATCTATTTCTCAGTAAGATGTACTGTAGAGTACGTACCTGACCTATCTAACTACATTGGGTTAGAGCACACTCACTTTAACGGCTTACACAGTCATTATAACCGTCCCGATGGTAGAAAGCATTGAGGTATTTCGTGAAGGTTGCATAGCACGTTCAGTATGAGATACCTATACATTGAGATGGAGTTGAAAAGAAAAAAAGGGCGGGAGAGGCGGTTTGAAAGTTTGAAAGTATATGCAGCTGGCATTATCTGTAATCACCACCATCACCTCGTCCACTGTTATGAAGCCGGTCGCTATGCTAGAAGAGTAACGGTTGTATGTGGCTGATGAAAAGGTACCGTGGCGCAGGTATATCCACTATCAAGTGAAATGAAATACAGTTTACAGACTTTACTAATCGTTTCACACAATTCCATATTATGATTCTGGCATGCAAAAATTACATTGGAACAGTAGACTAAAAATTCTTGGAATTCAAGGGACTTTTCTTGGCCGAGTCTGGCTGGGATTGCAATGGCTAGGTAGTGAGGTAGCTGAGTTGCCCCTGATAAATTTGTGGTATCATCGACGCTCGAATGACGTGCTCGGTGAATGGCGCAACTTCATTCACCGCGGCACCTTGCGGGTCGGTATCACCATTGTGGTCCATTGAGGGAACTACATATAGTTGGGGTTTGATGTAGCATATTTTCTGGATCACTTTCGCTTTAAACGTACCAATCAACCAATATTGCAGACACTGAAAGGACTCCTATGAGATCGGTCCACCTTGCATCTTTGGTAATTCTCTTATCATTCGTGAGGCGTTCAATGCCATCTTGATCATGACCAGTATACTCGAAAATGAGAAAGGTGACTTGACGACTTCGCCAGTCAAAGAGTCAACTTCAACTCCGGTCGATTTTCATCAACCTGAAAAAGTTGGTGCCGATGCCGCACTTCAACTTCTCCAGGAAACAGGTGGTTTACGTCAGTCCCTGGACCCTGAACGTAGCCGAAGGCTCTTGCGGCGTATTGATATTCATATAATGCCGCTGATTTGTATTGTATACTTTCTCCAGTATATCGACAAGACAGCGATCTCGTATGCCAGTGTGACTGGCATCACCGAGTCCATAGGACTTGTGGGTAATCAGTTCAACTGGGTTGCATCGATTTTCTTCTTTGGACAATTGGCATTCGAGTTCCCAACAATCCGTCTGATCCAGCTGTTCCCACTCGCTAAATACGCCTCGGTCAACATTATCCTCTGGGGAGCTACGCTGGCTTGTCTTGCAGCCTGCAGGAACTATGCTGGATTGCTAGTTTGTCGCTTCTTTCTTGGGGTCCTAGAGGCAGCGATCGTGCCCGCGTGGGTCCTGTTCACTTCCCAATGGTACACGAAAGAGGAACAGGCATTTCGCGTAGGCATATGGTTTTCTACCTGCGGAATGGCCCAAATGTTTGGAGGCTTTTTCGCCTATGGTGTAGCGATACATGTGGGCAAAGATCCGAATGCTGCCTTGAAAGGCTGGCAGGTCATTTTCCTATTCCTGGGTCTATTTACAGCACTGATTGGAATTGCATTCTGGTTTGTCATGCCAGATTCTGTAGCCGTAGCAGGATTCCTTGATAAAGAACAAAAGGGGCTTCACCTTGAACGAATCAGACACAATGAGCAGGGTATTGGGTCACAGGCGTTCAAATGGGCCCAAGTGAAGGAAGCACTTTGCGACACTATGACCTGGCTTTACGCATTCTGGATTTTTGCAGCCAATATTCCCAATTCCATTGCGACAAGCTTTGGTAATATTCTGGTAAAGGGTATGGGATACTCAAATGAGGAGTCCTTACTTTTGGTGACACCTCTTGGTGCTTGGGAGATTGTGGCTCTGATTGGGCTGACATACGGGGCGATGAAAACCCACCAACGACTATACTTCTGTATCGCCGGCCATATTCCAGCTATAGTCGGAGCGATTCTCATGGCGACAACTGAGAGAGTACCTGCACTTATTGGCTACTACACGTCTGGAGGCATACCAATTGGTTGGACGACGATTCTTGGACTTCAGAGCTCCAATGTGGCAGGATCTACGAAAAAGATCACAGTGGCTTGTATAGGGACGATAGCCTACACTATCGGCAATATCATATCTCCACAAACCTTCCAGGCTCGGGATGCACCTCGATACCTTCCAGCCAAGATCTCGATTTGTATCATATACGTCCTTATTACTATTGACCTTATCGTGATGCGGTGGGTGCTTGACAGGAGGAACAGACAACGGGAAGAAGAGAAGGCTGCACTTGGCCATAATTACAAACCAGAGGAAAATCATGAGTTTTTGGATCTAACAGATCTGCAAAACAGAGAGTTCCGGTACGAGCTCTGAATCAACTGACGCCTGCCTAGGTTACAAAAGGGAGGGGTAGATAATCTTGTGATCAATACGTTAATCGTATTTGTTAGGAGGCCGAAGAAACATTTTCTCGCGATCAACTAGATCCATTGATGAAATATTTCAATATTTATATCATTTATATGTATATTAGATATTGAAGTTTAAGAATCCCTAGAGCTTATACTTGTTGGTGAGAACCCGGTTCCTTGTGACGATAGGCTGCGTAGAGATATCTAGGGTTAACAGTGAGAATAGCCATTTCGAAGCAGAGGAGCTTATATTACTCAATTTTGATGCACCCTGAACACAGGTTCTTGACCGCATGCAATATTCGAAGGTCGCATATAGTCGGTTCAAGTGGAGCTAGACCGACAATTGAACATCCTTCCTAGGTATGCTTTTTTGCAATTGGAGTGCTAACAAACGTATTGATCTTAATGGATCTATCGTCTTATTCGGTTCATTTATAAATAATAGATACTGTGTAGAATTAATAAATTGCCAATTGTGCTGGAGTCCGCTGATATACTTGTATTTATTGATAAAATACCTATGGGGCTACAAGGCTGACGCGGGCCAATATTTGGCAGCTGCCTATGTATATAGTGATATAAAGGTGATTCCACACTCCCATAGCTTCACTCTGGACTAATCAATCCACTATGATTCTCATTACTCTGTCTTATACAGAGACTTTGGGCGTTGAAATCAGCTTTAGCGAGTTGGTGGATGGATATATGATATAATGAAATGGTAGTTGCAAGAGAGAAGTTCTACGTGCAAGACTTCTACCCCCCAACATGAAGAATTTCGAAAATATTCCCACTATCATGGGGATGATGTTCAGTTAGTGGGAAAGAAAGAATTATAGAGGCCCTTAAATGCAACACCAAAATAGCGGGAGTCTTCTAGAGTTGTTCACTATGAATTAAAGAGCCTTACGAGGTGAAAAGCTTACAAGAACGCCGATGCCGTAGTGTAGGGCCTCAGGAATAAGAAGAGCCCAATGGGGCTTATTGATGGAATAATTAGGCTATCGTGCGCAGTGTAGAAAGCTCGATACCTAATTTCAAGGCTCGGAATCACAGTAATCTTCGGTGTTGGTCCGTGTATGAGCCCTTGTGACAGTGATTATCATAGGGATGAAGCATCTGGGGGATATGTAAAATAGCGGAGTGTTAGTTCCTGCACTTTACAGTTCCGTATTATTCTCAAGTCTTAACGGGACGATCTAATCCTGGGTCCCTGGGTTAGGTGCTTTATCAGCCTGAATATGTTGGCTGTTGAGTGCGTCGCAAGCATCACACATGTCTCCATAATTGTTGGTCACATTGCATCAAGTGTTGGTTAAAACCTATAATTGCTACCTGATCAAAGATATCCGACTATTATGCACTCATCTAGATCGATATCTAATTACACATCCCTATTCCGTCTTCTTGCCTTGACTAATGATCCTACTTTATGCTCTCTGGACTCTTGGAAGTTTCTGACGTCTACTGTGACGAGGGCTGTAATTTAGGGCTTGGAAATATATTAATTTAGCAATAATTCTCTAGGCCCTCTGAGGGTGCTTATAGTTTTAAGTTTCAATCTGAGTCTGAGGTTCGGCGACAGGTCTTTTATAAACCTGCTACCGCAGTACGTATTCCTGGTACGTATTTAGTCTATTGCTGACGTAACCGCCGTCTAATAATTATATCTTTTATTAGGCAGTTATATATTCCAATAGTATCGAATAATATCTAATAGTACCTAATATATATATTCGTGCAGCATTCCTGCATCTCGTATAACTTCTAACAGGTCTTGGCTCCAATAGCCGTGTGACATCTACGTAAGATTCCCCTACCTCGCTTCTAGTCAGATATTGGCTTTGGGCCTTCCTTCTTCTAAATCTTGGATATCAATGTGAGGCAAGCTGGAAATTCCATGCTTTGCAGACATGGTATCTCAGAGCTTTGATTTCATTATAGTCGGCGGGGGTACAGCGGGCATAGTTCTAGCCTTACATTTATCTGAGAATCCAAACCTTCAGGTGCTTTTAATAGAAGCGGGAGACGACCTGACAATGGATTCCCGAGTTATCATTCCATCACTGTCCTCTACCCTCCATGACACTGATGCTGATTGGAGTTTAAAGACAATACCTCAGGTTGGTCTCAAGTCTTTTATGTACCTCAATGAGAACCTTTGGAGGCTAACATATTGATCTGTCATGATAGGAGTCACTCGGGGGTCGTTAAATTTGTCTTTAAAATGTATTTAGTCTGATAGCTCGTATCTTAGATCTGTTTTTTTATTAATCTTGTGGTATATACAACTGCAGATTTATTTAATTTAGCTAGCTGGCTAGGTATTTTTTATATTTATGCCTTTTATAACTATTCAGCTACTGGCTCCCCCAAACCCCTATTCTAGTTGACCTATTGACTAGCTTCGGTTCAGTTGGCTCCCCCCAGCTAATCTTAAAAAGAACGAGTGATCAGACACGCTCGTCGTATATATTCGATACTAATTAAGGTAAATAACACTATATATAGGCCGGCACTGATGGAGTAACCTAATAAGCTCTTACGTATGTACGGCACATTACGTCTGAAAACTGTGATCTAACCTAGCCCAGTAGCTTGGTGCTTGGCTGCTTGAACCTTATTACATACTGCGTACTTGATACTTATTAATATAACGTTAACGTATCCCCAGCTACAGTGAGTAATAAAGCGAGTTAGGTTCGATTCCTGACAGCGATAAGTTATATGGTTATTCGCTTTGTTAGCTCATCTTCCCCCGCCAACCCCGCGTTGTTCAATTTAGATCGGCATCTTGTATCGTAGATCTCCACTTACTAGATCCCCCGCAAAACGTGGTTTAAGTGACGAATGTAGCTTAGCTCTATCGGTGTATCAAATTTGAAGAGCCCCTGGCCCGGCAGGCCCGGCCAATATTACAAAACCAAACCATCAACAAAACATCAGGTTTACTGATAGACTGTCGCTACGACAGTATCCTATCATGTATTCGGGGGGCCTAATTTCACTTATTATCCTAGTGTAAATGTAGGTGATGAGTTCTATATCCCTCAGCATGCATTTCGCAATAATATACTTGTCCATTAGCCTTCAGTTGTTCCTTATCTCTGCATACCCCCAGAGAGGGGAAAAGACCGCACAGACCCGTGACAACGACTCGCCAGATTATCACGCCAATGCTGGTGTCCTCCAGTATGTGAACCCTAAAATCGGCACATATGGCATTTCACCAAATGAGAATGGCGGAATGATTCCATCTGTATCTGTGCCATTTGGTATGACGCGTTGGACACCGCAAACCCGTGAGAACTACATCTCTCAGGCGCCCTATCACGACGCAGATGCTTATATCCATGGGTTCCAAGCTACACATCAACCTGCAATCTGGATGGGCGAGTTGGGTCAGGTAGTGTTGACACCTGGATGGAGCAAAGAAGTCAAGCCGCTTTTCCACCAGCGCGGCCTGGCATTTCTCAAGGAGGACGAAATCAGCACGCCCTACGTGTATGAGGTCGGTTTGGACGCAGATACGACTGGTGAACACGGTTGGGACCTCACAGAACAAGCTGCAGGTGGAGGGCCAGTTCCCGGAGGTGCCAGCTCGGCTTCTGATGATGTCCGTGATGGCGCAAATGGACGTATCAGAAAGAGAGATCATGCATCTGGGGACAAGGTCCGCCAAATTCGAGTTGGCATGAGTGCATCTGCTCACACGGGTCATTTGCGTCTCGATTTTCAGGACGTCGGAGCGAATGCGACGCAGAATCGCGTGGAGCCCTACGTGTTTGTACAAGTGTCCCGCCAAAATTGGACCGGACATGTTCAAATTGACCCTGCCAAGCAAGAGATCTCTGGTAGCAATCCGCAACGGCAGGATTACCGATTGGGACCCGACCAGCCAGCGTCTTTCCAAGGCCACTTCGTCTCTCAATTCTCCGAGCCCTTTGCTTCTTACGGAACTGCAATCGGAGGGAATATCTCGACCGAAAGCCAGAGTGCCTCAGGGGAATTACTTGGTGCATATGTTAAATTTCACTCGAATACGACAAGAGTGGAGGTTCGTACCGGTGTATCTTTCATTAGCATCGAGCAAGCGCGAAAGAATCTTGATATTGAGAGCTCCAATGGTGCTTCGTTCGAGAACACCATCGAGAATGCGAAGTCGTCCTGGCTGGAGAAGCTTGGACGTGTGACAATAGAAGGTGTGAACTCTACCGATGAGGAGCATGACCCTCTTAAGATCTTTTACACTGGACTTTTCCATGCTCTGCAATATCCGAGTGATTTTTCAGAACCAACTAGCAACAAATCAGACTCCCCGCGCCAATTCTATAACGGATACTTAGACAGAGTCCAGGAAACCAATGAGTCCTATTACCAGTCCTGGTCTATCTGGGACACCTACAGAGCCGAGCATTCTCTCTTGACACTCTTTGCCCCCGAGCGTGTCAACAATATGATGCGTTCGCTACTTCATATCTTCGACTGGACTGGGAGATTGCCTATGTGGGCCAACATGGTCGAGACTAATATCATGATTGCGACAAATGCTGATGCTGTTCTGGCTAATGCAATATCGCGTGGCTTTCGTTCTTTTGATATCCAGAAAGCTTGGGCTGCTGTGCGTAAGGATGCGTATGAGCCTCCGGAAAATGACACAGGATTATTATATTACGATCGCGAACCGGATACTTCGTATGAAGCGCGAGCTGGATTAACTAGTTACATGGACCATGGTTGGGTTGACAATGATGGCTGGTCGGAATCAGCCTCGCGAACACTCGACTACGCTTTCAATGACGCCGCGTGTGCCATCGTCGCCCGAGCGGCGGGTGAAACAGACGAAGCGGAGGCTCTAGAGAAAAGAGCCAAGAACTACGCGACAATCTGGAATTCCGAGACCCAGTTCATGCAAGCACGCAATGCTAACGGCACATGGGCTAAAGACACCTGGGGCTGGACTGAGGGCGACAAGTGGGCTTATTCCTTCGATGTTCTACATGATGTAGATGGGCTAGCGGAGTTATTCACTAACGGCCGCGAGCGTATGAAGGCGAAATTGGACGAGCATTTCGATGGCGGACATAACATGCATAGCAATGAGCCGTCGCACCACATTCCGTATCTGTACTCGATGATAGGCTATCCAAATGCTGCCGCGGAACGCATCCGCAATCTGGCCTGGGAAAACTACAATGCCACTAGTGCGGGACTCAGTGGTAACGAGGATCTCGGACAGATGAGTGCTTGGTATATCTTCTCGGCGCTCGGTTTTTATCCCGTAAACCCAGCTGGCGATGAGTACATTGTCGGCTCACCTTTCTTTGAGAAGGTCACTTTGAAGCTGCCTGCTAAGATGGTAACAGGCGATGAGATTAACATCGAGGATAGAGATGAAGAGAACTTGATCATTTCGGCACCTGGTGCAACGACGAAAGCATACGTTAGAACCATGATCATCGATGGGAAAGTGATAGATGAGCCAGTCATCAGACATTCGGAAATTGTGAATGCAAGATTAATCAAGTTTATAATGAGCGACACACCAACACTATGGGCCGCACAAGGAGAACTGTAATAGTTTCATGAAATATCCTAAACAAGGTAAAATATACATATCTGTACATATCCTCAGTCGTATCTTCCTAGGTGTCATAAATCTTTCAATCTGAATTGTCCCCCCCCCGCTCCCCCCCCCCCGTCTCTAATCTAACGGTGCA
Source organism: Whalleya microplaca (assembly GCA_022497155.1). Classification (NCBI taxonomy): domain Eukaryota; kingdom Fungi; phylum Ascomycota; class Sordariomycetes; order Xylariales; family Xylariaceae; genus Whalleya; species Whalleya microplaca. The sequence continues at coordinate 34,993 of MU385789.1, forward strand.
ATATCAATGACGCTTCGGCTTGATACGTCCGTGGTATCCCGAGAACTTTCCGCCGGTGGGCTAGGGTTTGGCAAAATGAACCCCTTTCCATTTAGTTCTTTCTTTGCAAGCTCGATGATCTCACTTTTCTTAACTGCATCAGGCATCTTCCCGCTGATGTAGTTTGCGGCCTTCATCTGAATTAGATCCCAAAGACTTTTATGATGTTGAAAATCGCGCTCGAGTAAAACCATCACAAAAATGGTGTAAGCCGCCTGGCTAGAACAAGGCTGTAGAAGCCCAAATATCTAGGTTGTGTACTTTTCAACGAGCTGAACAACATCAACCACATCTTTCTCAAATATGCCACTAATATCGGATTTTATACTGCCATCAAATTGCTGATAGGTAACGAGCGACGTAATTATTTGTCCCTGCAGAGTGGCATACATATTAAAGTCTGTATACGGCAATCTTGGAGCCGTTTGTGTGCTCGGATATGAACTATAAACCACTTCCTTCCCGAGGACCTCCTTAAGCGGGCGAACGGTTCTTTTTCTTGGGTACATCGATCCCCTAGCGTGTGTGGGTTTTTCCTCGTTATTTCCGGAGTAAGGACGGATAGATTGGTTGTTATTTGATTTTTGTTGTAGAGTCCTGCAGATTCCCCGTGGCTTTAGCAGATTCGAGTCGTTATCAGCCACATGAACTTGCAAGATAGCATCCGTAGCTAGATCGTTACCCTCAGACATGATGCATTCCTCCTTCAAGAGGAAACTTGTATATCGAGACATGATTGAATATCTGCATGCAATCTTTTCAACCAGTGCTTTTCTATGTGTTGACTCCTCAGGTAACCCTAACCCACGACTCGTGACATCTGCTGGTAGTGGAAGTTCTAGATCACCAATAATTGCCCGAGCAGCAAGGTTATGGATAACGGTGTCGGTGTTCTCCAGTATATCTAACGGGATGACCTTACAAAGACGAGTACCGTCGAGTTGGGAAGCTTCGAGGGTGATGCTCCTCATCCCCTCCGGTAACGATTCAGTTGTGAAGATCCAAAACATTCGGTTTATCTGGAAGAGGTTGAGACCCTCCATCCGTGGAGGCGATGTAAGAACTCCCTCCTCGAATGAACAGTGACTGAGATTCACTTTCAGTGAACCAACATGGTCCGTAAGAGCTGCTTTTAGCATAGCAACTATGCGGTCTTCCCAGCCATCGCGGCATGCCTTAGGAATGACTTCAGAATACCCACCACCTTGCATGGCTATTCCCTCTACTAGGGCATGCGAAACGTGGGTGCCGATCCCAAGCGCAAAGAAGCGGACAGAGCTTTCTCTGGTATTCTTAACCAACTTGAGGATTTCTTCCAGTCGCCAGACCTCCCCATCTGTTAGGATAATAATGTCGCACGGGGATAACAGATCTGCCGCTTTGAGCATTGCGTCAAGTGAGGCCAATAGCTCGGTTCCGCCCAAATTAGCTTGGAACTTGTTTTGCACATGATATAATGCTTCCTCTAGCGACCACTCGTTGTAGAGTTGGGATTTCTCCCAAATCGATTCGTAACAACTTCCAAACGACCACACATTGAATTTTCGACCAACAGGGATTCCCTTATGTAGGAACATCATAGACAATTTCAGAGTGTCCATTTTGTCTGCCATAGAACCATATCTGTCAACTAAGAATAGCACCTCACCGTGTCCTATTCGTTCGTTTGTCATCACGAAAGATGGAGGAATTGTTACGATCATAGCCATCTGATTTTTAAAGACCGGGTGAGACTCAACCCAGGCATGAGAAGACTCTAGCCCTGTGGAAGATTCGGTCTCAATGTTGATGATAAAGTCCTTGCCCAAAAAGTTTTCGGTGGAGCATAGCTTTACCATAGCAGTTTGTATACCAGATCCCTCGTCGTAATCAGCAAGGCCATCCCATTTAGAGACTTTGCCCTTGCTAGGGTGATGCTCCACCTGTATCTTATGAGTGTCACTCGTGATCTGCGCAATCTTGTCGGCGTCTGTGACTTTAACTTGCAGCATAGAGGACGGTTGTGAGCCTTGGGAGGTTACTTGCGCGATCTCAGCAGGAGGGTCGCCATACCGACTCGCAATGGCCGTTGGAAGTGTGAAAGTTGTAATGTTTTTCTCGGACGAAAAGCGATGCTTCAACAGTTGAATGTAAGTAAGCTCCGCCCGAAGTCTTGTGTTTGGAGGAATTATCCCAAGCGAAGCGGTAAATATTTCGGGAGTATTCTGTTCGAGCAGTGCCCTAACATGGCGCTCTTCGACCGCTTTCTGGAAGGCCTCTCGTGCTTCATCCTTTGGATGGGCTTCGGCTCTTAAGATCTTTTCCCGGCCAAGCCGGCAGCTAAAGCTCGTGACTGTGCAGCCATTGGGCAATGGAAAGGTGTAAGATCCTTGGTGGATACGGGTATCGGCATCATTCCAAAAGATTTGCGACACTGTTACTCTTGCCGTGTCTTGGACAATATGTACATCTGTGGAGGCAGAAAGTGGCGGGAGTAGATTATAAGCAGGCTGCTTAATAACATTGTTGAAGAGCTTCTCATTGGATTGCGGCAGCTGTCTCTTCACCTTAGGAGCAGATGAGAACTTGCTTTCGACGGAAGAAATTGTGTCAATTTGAGCATTGGTGGCTGTTGTGTTCTATGGAATGTAGTTAGAAGGACCACTCATTGAGAGGAGGTCCTGGTGTTCTTACGTGTTCGAACTCTGGGGGTAATGGTTCTCGGGGGTCCCAGACAATGCCTGAGGTGAAAACGTTCATACTTTACTACACCTGAAAGCCGTGATTGATACGAATGATATTTCATGGAAGTGTAGCTTAAAGAGACACACGCAAGAGTCAATGGTAGGAGCGGATGCCCGCAGTCCCTGAACATTAAATATTCACCAGCAACCAGACGGTTTGTATTGAGGCAACTTTAGGCGCCAGCGCATTCGCCTCGTGATACACACTAGTGAGGGAACGCCTCTGTTGATAGGTAATGAACCAACTACGATAAATAGGTCTAGCACTCTAGATAACAAGGAGGCCTCTACTTTCTAGACCTCCTTTTACATTGGTAGCACCTGCCAGTCTAGGGGTATCACCAGTGGAGTAGTGTGATTAGGTAGCCTAAAGTTCAGGCGTAAAAGGGCTTAACCAAGCGCTTTTTACTCTTTAATATTTTTATTATTAACAACTTGCTAGCGGGTGATCATACGGGTTATATCTAACTGTAAATAACTGCCCTTGAACAGCATAATTTATAAAATAACCTATCGAGCTCTGTTTTCTAACGAGTTTGTTTTAGAAGCGAGCTTTGGTATCTTGTGCTAGCTTATATGGTACAACTAGGCCTGGAACTTCATGCATATGCCGCTTAGCCTCAAGTTTCCCAAGAGCAGTTATCGGGAGAATTTGCTTCAGCCAATCAGCACCTCTGTCTTGGCAAAGTATGTAATCTGCCTAGGCATTTTCGCGGCAGGGGGCAGGGAGGCTATGCTCTCGAGTGTACCAAGCATCAAGCTCCTATTGCATCTCGATTTTGTATTTCTCTTGACTCAAGTTCTCGCTGCTGATTCTTGAGTCTAACTTCCTGTCATTTCTCAAGATGTCTTCTCCCGTTTCTATTGGAGATGTGGTTTTGATGATTAAGGTCGCTTGGAAACTAGCTCGGGCATTCACTAAAGGTCGCAAATCTGCACCAGCAGAGTTCTGCGAAATAGAGAACCAGCTTTACTCGATGAGTGCTGCTCTAGAAGCGATTAAGGATACTCTAGAAAAAGGAGAGACAGGCACGGGGGTCACATCTCTTTCTTCAAATGGCCGGCCAGCGGCGGACTCAGATTCGAACTCCCAAAGTACAGTCGATCACATCCTCCACAATTGTAGACAGACTTTGACGCACTTGGAAAGTATTGTTGAGAAGTACAGCGTGATTATTGAGCCGACTGACTCATCCAAACGGAGGTTGGGACGTTGGAACCAGTACATCATTAAGAATTGGAGAAAGATCGAATGGACAACAGAGAAGGGAGACCTAAGTGCCCTCAGAAGCCAGATAATGATTCACACCAATAGCCTCAATTTGTTATTAGGAGTTTCTATCAAGTAGGTTTTGTTTATGGCTGTTACGACTTCTAGGATATTGTTATTGACTTGATACAGTTCACAGGCAAGTAACATCCGACAAGCTGTAGAAAAGACTGGGGGGTTGGTTGAGGAGTTATTTAAGTGGTATACGGACAATCTCAAGGATGTCACGGCGATTTCTAGATCCAGTAATTCCTCAGACATGGTTGGCAAATTGAGTGCTTGGGATGGAACTGATATTCATGGATTCTTCGAACTAGCCATTGCAACTCCCCAGGGAAGGAGAATACTTTGCCCTCATGCCCGTCTGAATCCCCGATGGCATCAATCTTTCCCGAACGACCAATGGGAAGACTTAGGAGCAGGAGTGGAACCAATATTCGCATGTGGCTGTCTGGGCTCTGATATCCCCGAGTCACATCAGGCCACTGTTCAGAAATACGGATGTAAGTACAAATCTCTCCACTTTTGTTTGTTTGTTTGATTTGAACAATTACGCCAACACAATAACAGTATCTCATTTAATATTCCCTTATCGACTTGAGGGAAATGAGAGATCTTGGGTCCTCTATAAATCAGTAGACAGAGCTACTAACCAACTTCTGTCCCTATATATCACGCACATCAATTCCAGCTGTGGGTGAATGACGTCATTTGAGCCATCAAGACTTCTGCTAATAGTCTATAAGACATCAATTTCCTGGAGGAAACATTTCTTCAAGTGCTGTCTATGAGTCGAGCAGACGCGATTTTTACTCAGGGCTCTGGCAACAGTCTCTGTTATATACCTCCAGACAGTGAGGAAGAGCGTGTCTTAGCTTCGATTGTGTGGGAACCTTAGGTCCATATGATATTACTTCCAGCTGACGTTATACTGCCATATGGCAGAGACCTAAGAATCGCACAGAAATCAGTCGAGTCAGTCACCTTCAGTCATAATGGCAGAAACGAAACTACACCCGTGAATGGGTAGAGAGTATTCAAATCTTGCAATACCAGACTCTCAGCTTAAGTTCGGCTGCGATAGCGTTTAGGAAGGACCCGTTTCAACCAATGGGGTATGCTGAAGTGTTGATCAAATATAATGAGCAAGATTCAAATCAACAAGATGATGTCATCAGCACAACTCTTCATTGTAAGTTGGACAACTCATATCAGGTGAGAGCCTAGACTAACTCCCTGTGGCAGTACAACATAATACAAGCCTGGAGCTAGATGAGATCAATTCAATAATGCTATTGCATTCGATTGAGACAGTGGGGTCCTTTAAGGATGGCAGTACAAAGAACTTTGAAAATGTAGCTGTAGCCATTCAGCTCATAAGCAGAGAAGGTATTTGCACTCATATAAATTCCGATATGAAGTCACTAACAACCTTCACTATTGTGACCAGCTGCAAGGGAACTCCACAGAAAGCTTGAAGATATGCCAATGGAGTTGTTCATTGCGAATTTGCAGTATCCACGACGAGGCGAGAAGGTAGAATTCCACCTGTGAGTACTTCCAATATTTGGAGGGCAAAGAAAACAATTTGCTAAAGAAGAAACCATCTTAGACAAGCAGCAAGAGTCGAGTGTGAGGATTTGTACATCACCAATGCCGACATAACCGTTGTGCTTAACAGCCAAGGGAAGTATAGACTTATAATTGTCAGCCGGAACAAATGTACCATCGTGAGCCAAGTTCTTGTCCATGACTTCTTCACATCACCCTCCGAGAGACCAAACTACACCGGCCAGACGTATGTTGTGCTAGTGGATGAAAACGGAACACGAAAAGTCTTCAACTACAAGCATGGATTCCAGCAATTAAGCTTGAGCGGTGCAAAAGGTCAGCTCATTGCAGCATCATAAGCTATATCATAAAACTGACTCCTCAGGGTATAGAAAACCGTATGTTCAGAATTGCATGGAACAGCATGACATTGCGGGCTGTCCAGGGACAGGAGTAATTCGATTCACAGCCCCTGTGCACAAGAATGTCAGCATTGCACAAAATTATGAGGAGCATAGTGGCTGAATTAGTGCAATATGAAGCTACCTATAGCGGGCAGAGCCCCATTTACATGTATACAGGTGGCTGTCATATTCAGGTCCATTCAGCTCAATAGGGCATATTTTAACACATAGATTGTTGAAATAGACGCAGGTTATGAGTATCATCACTAGAGTCGAGAGGAGGGAGAGCCTCCTATATATGAGCCACAGCTTGTTGTTACAGCACAGGGCCTGTGGGGTGCCCTACAGCTCCCTAAAGCTCCCTGTTGCTGCTGGATACCCCACTAAGCCCCTCACACGTGACCTGTTAAACCACAGGCTTAGTCAGCCATATTAGATAAGCAGATGAGGAGGTTTTCTTAGGTCAGGCTATTACACAGTTGATTACAGATTGCATGTAGCTGACTTTTTGCTCCTCACCTTATTATTTTACAGTAATACACACCTATTACTCAGATGCGCCACCTCGTTCCTGAAGCCGCCACACTTGTGGGGCGTCCCAGCTACCTGAATTATCACAGCTCCATGTAGACCTGTATAAGTCCCACCCACGGGGTTGGTCCCATAGTCCCGTGGGACTCCCATGGGAATTTTTTTTTCCTATGGGAATCCTATAAGACTAATAAAAATTAATGGGACTACCTATAATAATTTTACCCACAAGTTAAAAAATACGTAAGACTTTTATAAAATTCTTATAAAAAATTTAGTCCTATTAAGTTTTATATAAAAAATTAAAATATTAATTAATTATATTATAGCTATTTATAAAAATAAATTTTAATATAATAAAATAATATTAAAATAATTATAAATAATTAAATATTATTAAAAACTAACTTTATTATAGCTTATTAATATTTAATTAGTTATATTCCGGCTAATAAGTTAAAATTAAAAAACTATTAAACTTTTTATTATTTATATTTTTTTAACTTAATTTAAATATTTCTAATTTTAATATACAGTTAGTTATAATAAAAATTAAGTTTTTTTAATAATATTATAAAAATATTAATCCTTTAAAAAACGCCCTATTTAATAATTTTTAATATAATAAATTAGTTTATAAATAATAATTTTAATATTTTTATCGGACTAATTATTTATATATCCGGGTAATAAAAAATAACAATTCGATAACTTTTCAATATTATTATAAAATTATTTTATAATTTTTTATAACATTTTTTAAATCGAATTAAATAACTTTTTATGAAAACGGGAATTAAAGAAATTAATATAATATATAATAGAAAAAAAACAAATATTAAGTACCTAATTTATATCTAAAAATTTCTTTAGTTTAATTTAAATAATAGCTTTATATCCGGTAACTTTAAAAAAAAAGCTGCCGTAAAAATTAAAATATAAATATATTTTATTAATATAAATATTATAATATATTAAATTATTTTATAATTATTTTATTAATAACATATTTTAAAGTTATAATAAGTTTAATTTTAATTAGCTTTAATAAATAAAATTATTAAAAATAAATACTATTTCTAATTTTATTTAAATAAAATACCCAAATGCCGTAAATAATACCGATATTTTTTTATTTTATATAGCGTAATAAAAATTGTTATTTTTAAATTATAATATTAAAAAATATAAAACAAAATAGATAATATAAAAGAAGTTTTTTTTAGCGATATAAAAAGTTTAGGCAAAAAAATATAAATAAGTTTAAATATATATAGTTTTTTTTATTTAAATAACTTATTAATTTTATAATATTTTAAACCGATTTTTATTAGTAATAATAAAATTAATAATATTTAATATTTGTCACGTGTTATAAGGGTCTAGGTGGCTTAGCGACCTAATTCCTGTATATTTTTGTGGAATACTAAGATGGAGGAAAAAGGAAGGAATTTAAACTAAAAGGTCGGCCGAGAAATTTACTATATATATTAGGTGTGAGGCTTAAGCTGTAATTACGTAATGTGTATAAATCATACCTTAAATCCTATACCTAATCTCTTATCTTATGCTATAACATTACCTTCCCGTCAGAAAAATTCGCGTCCCGAGAATTAAAAAAAACTTAACGAACTGGTCCGTTTTAGGATCGAACCCTAAGTAACTCTTAGGCAGAGGAAGGATGCTCTCGGTTTTATATATTAACTATTGTATTATTGGGCCCTTATTATTAGTGGGTAAGGTTAACGTGTTTTATATATTTAGTTGTTTGTTGGAAGGGTATCTATTAGTAGGTGTTTTATTTATATCTAGCTTTACGTAACCCCCTGGCTAATTGGGATGTCGCCTTATTATTATTTTTATAAGGGGGGTTGTTCTTTTTAAATTCGGCAGCTTTTCGCTAGTTATTTAATCGCATTAGGGGGTTAGTTTTATTAGGGTTTTTATTGTAGTAGCGTTATAGCGCGGTTGCGCTGTTTTTAAAGCTTTTAATATCGTATTATTTAGGGTTAGGGTTTTATTTTTTTTATTACACTTAATATTATAATTTCTTACGATATATATATGACGATATAACGTAATCGACTTCCTATTTCTTTTTTTTATTAGGGCTAATTGCTTTATCTTTAAGGTTTTTATTAGCTTATTTTTATAATAGGTTATTTAGGTACTTGTGTAAGCGATTTATATAAAACACGCGGGATTTTTTCCAAATATCAGGCAACTTTAATTAGTAAAAGTGTCCGATTATTTTTTTTATCCGGTAGTGATTTCGTGTTATAAAAAAATTAAGCTTATTATTTGGGCGGTTAGTACCGGTACCCGGTTTTTTAAAAATATATATACAATTGCTAGGTCCGAAGTTAGGCTTTTTTCGATAGCGATTAGCTTATTTATTTATACGGGCTTGCAATCGAGTTATAATTTTTCGGGTAAAGTTTAAATAGTTTTTTAAAATTTGGGCAGTTACTTGCGCATTTTTATAATTAAGGCGTTTATATAGTAGTAGAGTTGCTAAGTTTTAGGTATACGTTTCTTAATTAAAGGGCAGGGGTATAAGGAATTCGCGTTTTATTTTATAAGGTAAATATCCGATAGACTTATAGGGCAAGCTTGCTTATATAATGTCGGCTGTAGGGATAATGCTTAATTAGTTATTTTAATAATGGTTAATAAAAGGTTGTAATTGTTAATCGATATAGGCATTTATAATTTCGGCCTGTTTTGCGGTTTAGGAATAGCTTGCGGATAATAATTTTTATTTAATATCTAATATTTTAAATAGTTTGTCTATAAAGTCCGCGATAAATTAGGGTTTTCGGTTATTCCCGATTAATTAAGGTAGTTTATAAATACGTAAGGGTTTATAGTAGTATATTATTACTACATTTTTAGCTATAGCGGATTTTATATAGGGAGTATATTATGACCGTTTGTTTAAACGGTATATTATTACCAATAAATTATTATATCTTTTTTTATTAGTAGGTATAGATTTAAAGTCTATTATTAAATATTGTTAAATCTTTAAGGGTATTAATAATAGTTTTAAAAGTCCCGGCTTTTTATTCCTAGGGATTTTAAATAGTTAGCACTTATAGTTGTTGACGAAACGATTTATATCGGAGGCTTATCTAGGCTATTAATATTATTTAATTATTAATTGTTTAGTTTTAACCTGGCCTAGATAGCTTATTAGCAGTCGGAAGTAAGTTTCGGTTAATAATTTAATACGTAGCTAGTTTTGGTTAGGGACTATTAAGCGACTTATATATAATACTAATCGGCTAGTTATAGAAAAGTCGGGATGTAGCGGATTAGTGTAGGCATACTTCCGGTAAGTGTTAAGGTTACGATATGTGGCGTTAGTTTTTAGTAGTAAATCTACTAATTTGACGCTAGAGTTGGGGGGTGGGTTTATACCTTAGTTTAATATAAATATGTCTATTTTTTTATTTTATATTTTTATTATGGCTATGTCGATATAAGAGATTACTGTATCGATAATAGTGGGTGTTACGGAAGATTAGGGAACGGGTTAAAATAAAGTTATCGTGCGGTAGGCTTTTTGTTTAGCTTTTTGTATTTTTAGGTTCTCGAATTTTTTAAATAAAATATTAGCTAATATATTTTTTGATTCTGGTTAGTAGGTAATAGTAAAATGGTATTAAGTTAATAGTTTTGCCTATCTAGTTTAGCGAGTGTTTAGGAGTTTTTTAGTATTAAAATATTTTAAAGCGCGGTAGTTAGTTATTATAAGAAACGGATAGGGGTTTTATAAACCGATTAGCTTAGTTTTCTAGTTTTATAATATACGAATTACTGTTAATATTTTTTTGTTATAAATGTTATAGTTAAGTTCGGCCTTTTGTATAGTTTTGGAGTAATATATAATAGGGTATTATTCGGAATTTTCCGAAAGTTGCTAGAATATCGCTTTTGTAATTATATCTTTAAATGCGTTAGTTTTTAATCTGGTTTTTAAGTTATATAAAAAATGACGGAGTATGGGCGTATGTATTAAGTAATATTTTAGGTCCTTAAAGGCTTGTTGGCATTTATGGGTTTAATTAAAGGCTTTTTCTTTTCGGGTGAGGTTTGTGAGTGGTTTAGTTATCCTGTTATATTTTTATACGAATTACCGATAAAAGTTATAAAAGTTTAGGAAAGATTATATATTTTTTATATTTTTAGGTTTTTTTTATAACTCGATAGCCTGGATTTTTTTAGGATTTATAGCAATTTTGTTAGTGTTTATAATAAATCTTAGGAATTTGGTTTTCTGGACGTAAAATTTATATTTAAATAAATCGGCTTATAATTCTATAGCCTGGAGTCGGGCTAATACCTTATTGATATGTTTGATATAGTCGGCTTCGTTTTTGGAGAAGATTAAAATATTATTGATATATGTATTATAAAAGTTGTTTAAATATTTTATTAGGGTATTATTGATATATTTTTGAAAGGTCGAAGGTTTATTAGTTAATTTAAAGGGGAGAATTTTATATTTATACGTTTTATATTTAATACAGAAAGTCGTTAATTTTTCGGTATCTGGATATATTTATATATAATGGAACGTTTAACGAATGTCGATTTTAGTAAATATTTTAGCTTTGGAGATACGCGATAGGGTCTTATTAATAAGGGGTAAAAGATAGCGGTTTTTGCGTGTAATAGTATTTAGCTTGCGATAGTTTATATAAAAATGTATCTTTTTATTTAGCTTGGCTATAAAAAAGATAGGAGTAGTTTAAGGGGCGGCGTTTAATTCGATAAATTTTTTATATAAGTTATTAGTAATATATTAGCGGCAAATCTTTAATTCTTTTAAGGATATTTTATATAAGGGGTTATATTTTAATTTATTAGGGGTTTTTTTTAATTGGATTTTATGATTTACTTTGGGTTGGCGAGGGGGTAACTTGTTAAAGTTTATTTTATTAAATATATTTAGGTATTAGTAATGGATTTTAGGTATTATTTCTAGAGCTTTTTAACGGAGTTTTATTTTGTCGCAACTTAAAAAGGCCTTATATTTTAAGTTATTAATGTGTCGGTCGATTTTATATAAACTGGTTATACCTAGATAATTTTTTTTAGTTACGTAATAAAAAGTTATTACTTTAATAAATATTATGTCGGCTAATTAATTGCGGAATTAAGTTAAGTAGTTACGCTTTAGCCGGTAGCGGTTATATTAGTTGCGTAACGGGAAAGCTTGATTTAAAGTGTTTTTATAGCGTTTGCGGCGTTTTTTAGGAATAGGGGGTAGTGGCTTTTATGGTTTTTTATTATCTGCTAGTGCTTTAGCTATAGATAGTATGCTTTAGTTAAATTTATTAACTACTGTATAAGATATAGATTTCTTTAGATCCGGTATATAGGTAAACTATTTTAAAATAATAATAGGGGTTAGTATGGGGGCTTTTAAGCGTTGGTCGGCGGCTTTAGCCTTTTTTAGCTTAACCTTTAATTCCTTTATGTATTATTAAATTAGTTTTTTATAGGATATAGTTTATATTTTAGGCTCCGGGGCTTAAAAGAGTCTCGGAATGTCTTTTAGATTTAGATTAAAGCGATTGTATTAACTTATTATATAGCGCTAATCCTTATTGGTTATTTATTGCTCGCATTATTATATATCTTTTAAAAAGGTCCCTTATCGATTAGGGATTAACTGTTTAGCTTTATCGATAAAGATATTAGTATTAATAGTAGGTTTTTAGTTATTAGGAAATAGGAGGCGTTATCGCTTAATATCTATATATATATTATATTTTTTGAATTATTTTTTATTAATAATAATATCGGGGGTTATGTCGATAATTATAAAGGGGATATTAGGTATGTATCGGTATTAGATTTGGTAGTGTGCGAAAATGATTATATTTATTACTTAGATTGATTATTTATTATAATTATTAATGCGACTTAATTAGAATTTAGTGATTAACTGAGGTTTTAAGTATTTAAGAATTTTACGGGTAAATGTTATATTTATAAATATATATCTATTTGTTCCCATATTTTGTAAAGAAATTTTAATAGTTAAAAATAGTTTATTATAAGCTATCGTATTTTTAAAAAGGAAGGGTTTTTTACCGAGTATTTTATTTAGGAAGTTGAATGATATTTTATCTGTACCGAAATTTATTATTGATACTTTTTTTGGGAAGGAGGTAATGTTTTCCAGGTAGGTTAGTTTCTCGTATCTAACTGATTTAGGAGCTTGCTATAATTTGATTCGGGAACCGGAGTATGGTTATACTTAGCTATAATTGATAATAAGAGAACGTTTTTTTTAGTATTAATTATAATTTTGGTTAAACTTTTTTTTTTATTAGGATATTTCCGGCTGTAATAGCCTTTTTTTTTATAGTATTAATATCGGTTTTTAATAATAAGAAAAGCTTTTTCTTTATCGGTTAGTTTAGTTATTTAGCGATTTTTTAACACGCGGGGCTTAATTTCCGTAGTTTTGCCTTTATTTTTTTTATTTTTATTTTTATTTTTATTTTTTTTAAAGTGTTTTTTTTTTGCTATTTTATATATAAAAGCGGTTTTAGATCTAATTAAAGTATAGCGGGTAAAGTTATAGTTTAGATCGATATAATGCGGGGTTAGGGCTAGTTTTAATTAGGTGGTTAAAACTTGTCGGAATTTTTGTTTTTATATAGTGGTGGGAATGCTTGTTTCGCTTGCGGTATAAATAAACTTGTTTTTAAAAGTATCGAAATCGGTATTAGGTATTATTTTTATATTATAAAGTTTTGCTTTTACTTTTTTAGATTAATTGCGATCGAAATATTATTAATGTAAACGGGTAAATAAGGTTTTTATATTTGTAATTTTATCCGGGTATGTTTTTTGGAAATAGGGTCGGAAATTTTTGGCTATATTACTTTTTAATCGAGATTATATTTCGGCGAGTTTTATACGGTCGGAATCGAAATAATTTGTATTAATAACTAACTTATTTTATATTTAAGTGTATTAATTTTTAAATTTTATAGTATTTTTATCGGGATTATTATAGAAGTTAGGTATATTAATTTTAGTACTTTTTTTAGATTTAGAGGTAGATATAGTAGTTGCTATATTAGCTTTATATAGGCGGTTTTTTAATTTTACTATTTCCCGGTCGCGATTTTTTAATTATTTATCTTATCGGCTTACCTTATTTAATGTAATACTTAATCCTAATCTAGGAACGGAAATATTATTACCTATATCGGAATTTAAATAATAAAAATGGTGGGAATGGTAAAAATAGTAGGTAGAATCGGAATCCGATAAGTTAGGATTATCGTCGGGAGGGTTACTTCCGGCAGCCCTGCCTGTAATAAGTAAGTCCGCCGATTTTTAACAGCTTATATTAGGATACGGGATAGGTATAACGGGATTAAATAATCGTTCCGATCTTTTCTTTTTTTAACTATTTCGAAAAGACTATAATATTTTATCGCAAATCTCGTTTTCCCGACTATTTTAAAAAAGTAGTTGCTTAAATTAATAGACTCTTTTTCCGAAAAATAAGGCGGATTTATATAGGACGTTTATATTATAAAGTAAAATTTCTAAAGCTTTTAATAAGGAATTTACCTAATTATTATACGCTATTATTATAATATTGCGTATTTTAAATTCGTTAAATAGTGCGACCGGGGATTTTATAAAAGTTTTAAAAAAACTATTATAGTTAACTATACCTTTATAATTAGGCTATATTATAATACTTTTAGCGCTTAATAGCTAAAACGGGAAAGTAGGCTTAGCTAGCTGTTTATTATATTTGGCTGCAATAGTTTTTATTCGCTTTTATAAGTTAGTATTTTATGCTCCTACATTAATATTTATAGTTAGCTGGGTTATTTTAGGTATAAAAGTTTTAAAAAGTTTTTACGCGTTTATTACTGTCGTATTATTATTTATATAATTATTTTTCTCCTATATAGTTGCAATATTTTAACTAAGTTATAAAAAAATCTGGAATATTCGATATATAAATATAGATTGGCGTGCTAGTTTAATAGGGTTAATTTATCGATCGGTATTCGGGAAGTTACCTTTTATATTACTTTTTTCGAATCGGACTTACTTGCGTATATTTTAAATAACTTTTTTAATTTAAGCGATACGTACGGTAGCTATAATTGCCGGTATTATAATCAGTTCGGACTACTATTTTAACGTAACTGCTACAGACTTAGGTTCGGGATTAGGGTGTAATATGGTAGTAACTTTTTTGTCGCTAATATTATTTAGGTTTAAGTTTAATATATTAAGGCTATAGAACGATTCGAAATCGGCTTTAAGTATAAGATCGGACTAGGGATTATATATAAGTATATTAAGTAGGGAATAAAATAACTAATTAGTTAGGGATATTTTAAAAGCCTTCCTAGGCTGTAATGGTTTGATTTTAATATTATGTTACGTGTTATAAGGGTTTAAGTAGTTTGGCGACCTAATTCCTGTGTATTTTTATAGAATACTAAAATAGAGGAAAAAGGAAGGAATCTAAACTAAAAAGTCGGCCGAGAAATTTACCATACATATCAGGTGTAGGGCTTAAGCTGTAATTACGTAATGTGCACAGACCATACCTTAAATCCCGTACCTAATCCCTTGTCCTGTGCCATAACAATATTTACTTAAAATAATTTTTATATTAATAAAGTTTCGTATATAAATTATCGATAATAATATACCAGTTAGCTTTTTATATATAATAAAATTTATATTTAATGCTTTAAAAAATTAAAATAATAAAATAATTATAAAATAATCTTATAATAATTTATAATTATTAATTGATTTATTTTTTTAAATAACTTTTTATATATTTTTAATATTAATATCGTTTTCGCTATTATTTTTTCAAAAATATAAATTTATATATTTTCGAAAGCAGAAAAATTTGCGAGTAATAAATTTAATTATTACTTTTATTATATTTTATTTATTTATAAGCGAAAAAAAAAGTCGCTTTCGCTTAATTTTTTAATATAAAATAATTTAAGGCTTTTTTAAAAAAATAAAAATTACTTAATAATTATAAATATATAAAAATTATAAAATAATTACAAAATAATTAAATATTAAATGTACTTTTTAAATTTATATATTAAGTTTTAAAATATTTTTTTTAGTTAGGTATAAAAAATATACTAATAAAAAGGAATAAAAATATTAATCGGTAAAGCTATACCGCTTAAAGTCATCTTTTTATTATAAAAATAATATTTTTCCTTTAATTTTTCGTTTATATTAACTTCATTTATATTATTATTATCGAAACCTTCGGAAATCTCGGAATATTTCCGCGCAACTTAATTAAAATATTTTTCTTTTTCGGAACTAAAAAAAATTAAAATAAAAATAATCCTAAAATAATTAAATATATACTACTTTATTTCGACTTATATTATTATAACTTACTTTTAAATTTCGGCTTTGTAATTAATTATAATAAAATTCTTTTTTTACTAAATATTAAATTATCGTTTAATTATTTATTTTAAATTATAGCGGGCTTTTTTTATATTAAAAGTTATAAAATCGAGATTTTTTTTTCGTTCCTAAGCCTTTTAAATATTCGGATTAATAGAAAATTTATTATCTAGCTTACGCCGTTTTATAACCGGAAATATAATACTAAAATTAATTTAAAACTAATTATTTTATAATTAATTTGTATATTTTATAATCGCATACTTATTTTAGGCTTTTAGAAATAATAAAATAAGATTAAAAATAATATTATAACTATAATATAATTATTAAAGAGTTAAAAATATTATAAAAAACTATTAAAATAAATGCTAAAATTTAAGCGAGAGAAAGTAAAGCTAGTAGTTAAAAAATAAAACTACCTAAAATCTTAAATTATTCCTTCCGTTTTTAAAAATCACGCATTTTTATTATAAAAATAATAAAAATATAACGAATAAAAAGGACTTTTTTAATATATATATATTAAATATAATTTAATAAAAATTATATTATTAATATATTAAGTTAAATATATTAATTAATATATAATATATATATAATATATATATATATATATATATATTATAATATTAAATAGTTAATATTATTTTAAAATAATATTAAATATAATATATTATAAAACTCACGCCTGGACTATTATAGCTAGAGGCAAGGCTTTAATATAGGTATTAATTATATATTTATAAATAGATAAAAAGAAAAGCTATTTCGGACTATAAGAATTGCTTAAAAAACTTAAGCCGGGTATCCTACCGGGCGGTAACTATTCTGCCGTACTATTACCGATTAATATACGGGATATATGTAGTAATAGGTAGTCTGTATATTATATAAATATATACCTCCCGTAACTACTCTCCCAAAAAAAAAAGGGTATAAGATCCGAAAGGGGATTAAACCCCGACTTTCTTACGTATGTTTATTTTTCTAAAATGCTTTTTAGCAAAAAAAAGGATTACCTCGGGTATTTATTTAAACTATTACGCTATCGGGCCTTTATTTTAATAAATAGTAATATAAACTTCTTTATACTTTATTAAAACCCGTCTTTATAAAATACTATATATATATACTTTATAATTGTAGCTTCTCTTTTACTATTTCTATTATTACTTTATTAGTTCCTCCCGTGCTTACGGGCTGCTATCTGTCGTTTTAATACGGGTTTATTGTTATTCGGGTAATTTAAATCGAATCGATCTTTTTCCGCCGCTTACTTTTATAATATTAGTTAGATAAAAAGACTAACTACCTTTAGATTATTTATATAAAACTTATTTAATTTAGCTATAGCGTTTTTAAAATTCCATATAAAATATTATTTATTATTAATATTTTATCCGATTTATTTAATTTTATATTAAAGCTTATAATAGTATAGCTATAACGTTAATACCGTTTTTATAACCTATTTGTTTTGGCGTTTAATTTAATTATTGTCTTGGGACAGGGTGTCAGGGTAAAGGAGGTGCCACTTTATAGCTTCGCTAATCGGAAGTAATTAAGGCGACGAAACAAAAAAGTCACTTATAACGGCGATTGATCGAAAGGAGAGATGTGTCTATTGTCGGCGACGAAACTGTCTGAGCTATATATATTCTATTTAAGAATAAAAGAAAAAAACAAGCGATATATATATATTACGGCACACTAGCTCTATAACATTCTTCCTAGATTTTGTTATAAATATTTTTATTACAAAAAAATCTAATTAATTAATACAAACGCAAAAAGTATTTACCTTATTTACTTTTTATAAGCTTTCGCTTCAGGCTTAACTGCCCTTTTTTTTTTATTTAGTTCTACATACTTTCTAATAAACCTACGTTATTTTATATATTTTAATCGATTAAGCTTAATAAAAAAAAAAGTTCTCTATCGATTAATAATAGCCATACGTCTTTCGTAATCTGCCTAACTATTCTATCCCACAAAAAAAGTAGGCTATAGTCGTTTTCCTAGCGCAGTAAACTTATTTTTTACTTATTTATATAAAATATAAACTTTCCTATTTCGATAAGTAACTTCTTATCGTTCTTTTAAAAAAAATTAATATTAATCGAAATTTAAAAAACTTATATAAACTTTATATAATTTAAGCTGGCGTCGGGATATTTTTTTCGTTTAAAATAAACTAGGGGCAGAGGTAGGCTTAAATTTGGGCTTTCGTTTTAGTTTATTAGAGCTATCGGGTTAATTAATAACCCTATAAACTATTATTTGCTTTATTTTCGTAATCTAGCTTTTCATTTCTCGTTTTTTATTAATAAAATAAGGATTTTTATAAAAGCGAAAAAATGTAATAGGGAAGCGAAAAAAGCGAAAGATTAAATAAGCCACCCAAAAGCCGTAATTAAACCTATCTTATTATTATATTATTTAAACAAATCTAATATAAATAAAAACTATACTATTTTATTAGACCTAAATCTAGCGCAATCGATTAAAAATAGCCCGAGCTCTTTTTTTATTATAAATATTTATAGAGTTAAACAAAAAAGCAATACAAGTTTTTACTAATATAACAATTAAAAAAAAATAAAAGCTACTTTTTTTCTTAACGTCAGTAGTTATAAAGTCGCGTAAATATATAAATGCCGTTAATATAAAAAACCGGGGGTTATTTAAAATAATCCGAAAAAAAAATTAGTTATTAATTTAAGTAACCCTTTAATTAAACTTTATAGTAATTTTAAGGTAAACTTCCGTTTTAATAAGTTTTTCCTTAAAAGTAACAATACTTATTTAAATTATAATAGCTATAGAAATAGTATCGCAATATTAATGCTTATAATAAGCAAAAAAAATATTATATAAACTTAATACTTTATCTACTTTCTATCTATTTTTATTATAACTAAAAGAGACGTTTCGATTAAAAATAACTTCAGATACTTTATCGCTTCTAATTAATAAGAAATCTGTTTTTAGGAAATCGATAATTTACTTAATCTCTTGCCTTAAATGCTACAGCCTATTCTTAGTCCAAAATCCAGATCCGTATATCTTAATAAAAAAGCCGCGAAATTAATTAATAATATAAAAATTAACATTAGCTACTATAATAAACGTACTAAAATTTAAAGGGAGAAGTTATTTTTATAAAAGCGAACTAATAAATAAAGTTATTCCAGCCTTATATTTAGGGTCGGAATTAGCCGCAAACTTAATTTTAGCCTTATTTTTAAGTATAGCCTCAAATTTAATATTAGCTTTTAAAACAGGCTTAAGGTTCTTACGGGCCGCTTAATTAATTTTTTTATTCTTATTCCGGTTTTTATACCTATTTTTCCTTTTTTTAAATAACTTTTTAAACTATAACAGCTATAACGATATCTTAATATATAAAAAATAAAATTTAAGGTATAATGCTATAGCAATAAACTAATATAAAATTATAAAAAAACTAAACTAATTAATTAAAAACAATAAAAAGTAAAAGAAAAAAATTAATAAATAATTAGGTTAAAATTATTAATAAATTAGTATAAAAAAAACTTTTTTACGCTAGGTTTTAATTTGTAACAAATAAAAATAAATTAAAAAGTCTTTTTTATCTTTAATTAGTCATTTAAACTTATAATAAACCAGATATTAAATATAATAAAGCATTTAGGTCGTTATTACTAATTTTAAAAATCGGCTTGCTCGATTTAGCCTTAGTACACTTTCTAAATTACTTATTATACCCTCTATTTATTTTATCCTTATATTTTATACCCTCTTTTCCCTTTAATAACTATTACCCTAACTATCTATCCTCTATTTTCGCTTTATAATATTTACTTAATTAATTATTCGCAATTATATCGCAAAGCTCGTTATTATATAAAGGGCAAAAAGAAAAAAAAAGAACTCCTTTTATTAAACGTTTACGTAAATCGTCCATTCCCCTCTCCTTTATAAAAAGTCCTATATTTAGGAGTTAAATCTCTTATTATAATAGCGTTAATTGAAAGCTAAATAACCTTAAACGCTTTTATTAGATTATAATAATTTGTTAAAATCTAATAAATATTTAAGACGAAACGCGTATCGGCAATCCTCCTTTTAAAACTTGTAAAACAGGTATTAAACCCCCGCTATTTAATTAAATAAAATCTTATTAAAATAACCCTAGTTTCCGCAATCTTCCTTCTCGACTTCCTTATCCCACTTTATTTTACTATCGCTTCCTTTCTAAAATAAGTAAATCGGCTATATAAACAGCTAAAAACTTTTATCGTTTTTTTTTTTTTATCGATTTATACCCTAACGTTAAGCTCCCTTTACGTCCTAAATCTACCGTTCCTAAACAATCGAAAACTCCTAACTCGATAATAAAAAACGTTAATTACGTCTTTAGTTCTTATTTTAATATTAAATCTAATCGCTTTAATCTAAAGATTAATAAAAATAAGCTGCTTTTATTTTAAAAAAATAATATAAGCCGTTACCTTTTAAAAGCTAATATAACAAATAAATTTATTTAGATAAATCCCTTCCTTATTTAATATATATAATTATTACTAATTAATATAAAATAATTCGATTAATAAATATTAAACTCCTTAATAATTTTAGGGAAAGTCGGTATTATATTTAGAAATTTACGGCCTCGAAATTTTATCGTAAAAGTTAAATATAAAAGCCTGCCCTAAAATATATTAAATATTTTAAAGCAATAAAATACCCTCTCAATTAATAACATTCTTTCCTTATCGAGATCCGCAAAGCCAACCCTATTAATAACTTAATATTTCGTTTAATCGAAAATTACCGTACATAATTTAAAGTCTTTATTTAAAAATATAATACTTATAATAAAGTCCTTTGCCGGCTTTATAAAAATCGGTTCGTTAGTTCTAAAAACGGGCGCTATAATAAAATATAGCCATTCTATAAATATCGATTAATAAAAAGCTGGTTCGGGGGTTCGTATAAAAATTATATAATCGGTATTTAAACAAACAAATATTCGTTCCGGGATAAAAAACATACACATTTAAAAGCTCGTCGATCGAAAGATCCTCCTCTTAATAGCGATATCAACTACAACAATTCTACTTTAATAAGTCGTTTTTAAGGTAATACATATCTGGGCTAAATTACCAAAGAAATCTGTCCTTTTTTACCGAAATTATAAGCGGCTTTATTTATAGCTCGTAATAATTTCCTTCATTTAATTAATTAATTATATATTAAAATTTACGTCTATATTTTTTAATTTAAGCTCCTTTTCTTTTATTACTCCTTTATATCTACCGTAACCTTATAAAACCCTATTTTTATAAAATATTAATCTATATAAAACATAAAAAAAAATAATCCAATCTATTAATACTATTCTTCTAATACTCGATTATAAATTTCTCGCTCCGCTAATAATATCCCAGATAATCTAACTTTAACTATCCCTTTAGGTATTTTATCTCTTATAATCCTCCAATCTTTATTAAGCTCGACTTTTTTAATTTAGCTATAAATTACCGGGCCTTTTTATATATTTTTATTCTAATATACCATATTATTATCTGCTAATTTAGCGTTTTTATAATTATCCCTTACTCCATTATAGCCACCTAACTAATAGTTATTATAAAACTCGCTAAATTCCTAATACCTTTTTATATCTTATATAAATCTTTTTAGCCGATTAAAAAAAAATACTCCTTATAATATTACCCTATTTAATTTTTTAAGAAAAAACTTATTTTATTTTTATTCTTTCGCAATTTAATAAAGCCTAATCCACTTATATTTCAGCTTCTTATTTTTAAATATATCAATATCCCGTATTATATTATAAAATAAAACTAGACTACTTTACTTTAATAATTCTAACCGTCTTCTTAATAAATATTATCGATTATTTCGTTCCGCCGCTTTTTTTCGTTTCTTTATTAGAATCTATACTACTTTCGCGACATTCTTATCCTATTATTTAAATATCCTTACCTTTTTAGTAATAAAATCTTCCCTATTACGGATATCCGACCAATTAAAAACCCGCTAAAATAATAAAACTATTTCGATCGGCATAATAAGTCTTCTATTATAGACCAGTTTATATAATATAAACTTATATTCTCATATAAACGTTCAATCAGCCTAAAATATAGCTTTAAACTTCTTAACCTATAATTTACTAATTCCTCCCGTTATACATATAAAGGATCTTATAATCGGTCGATAGCTTACCTTTATTTATCCTTATATCTAAAAGTGATATACAGGTCCGACTTATACTTTAACACCCAGCTATACAGCATTTTTAGCCACCTCTGCTTTATTCTTTAAGCCTCTATCGCATTTAATCATTATAAAGACACTATAATTAATATAAATATAGTCCCAAAAAAACTTCTATACCTTAATTGCTATAACATTTTTTAATGCTTTAATTTTAGGCTACTTTAATAACTTATCTCTTATTTCGATAATAGCCGAATATTTATTATCGTTCGGGAAAAACTAAACATTAATAATCTAAATAATTAATAATTATTCTAGCGTTAAAAAAAGTCCTTAATCTTTAAATCGTCTATCCGCAAAAGGCTGACATTTTAAGCAACACTTAACGGCAGTCTAGATTTCCTAATATATCCCTTTTTAATAATAAAACTTAACTATTTTATTATAAATTAATTCTCGTTTTTAATACATTCTAACTCTCGAGTAGTAATTCCTAATAATACGCTTTCGTTAATTAACATTATTAACGACACGCTATTAGCTATATTTCTTATAAGGTCTCCGCTACAAAATTCCCTTTTAAATTACGTATTTAACAGCCTCATTCCGGAAGCTTACTCTCACATAATATTGTCTCGTTATATCAGAACTTTTTAGTTAATTAGGTAACTCTAAAGTATTAAGGTATATTACGATCTTTTAGGAAACCTTAAACCAATTTTCTAGCGGGTATAAAATAATAAATAGTAAAGAAAATTCCGGTACTTCTTATATTAATTTATCTAATTAAAGTATTTTTGCTATAAAAATATTAAACTAAATATTAATAAAATTATCGACTTCTCCCTCTTATTAATTATCCAATTTATCGGATAGCCCTAATAGTTTACGTAATAAACTATCCGCTACTTAATATCGTTTCCTAAGGATATGTTTTATTTTAAAATCGAATATTTTAATAAAAGCTATTTACCGGGTTAATGCCGCGCCAAATAAGCTAGAAAATCCATTATTTAATTAAGCGATTAAAACTTTAGCATTAGTTTCGAAAACAAATCTTATGCCGTAAAAATAATTTTACAATTGTCGAAAAAACTTAACTACCCCGAGGCATTTTCGTTTCGTAATATCGTAATTAAATTCTAGCCCTTTTTATACACCAGATTTAAATCTCGCAAGTCGAACGTATCCATCAATTTCCTATCCTAATATATACCCCCATTTTATACCTAATATATTAACTTTAAGCCAAATAATATATCCGTTTATATAATCGAATATAATCAAATAGGGTATATTAATTAACGCTATCTTAAGTCTATTTATAGCTTATTATTACTCTATTCCCCACTCCCAATTTGCGTTTTTCCGAAGAAATTTTATCAGTAATAAAATAATTAACGCATAATATACAATCTATATACAATAATAAACTGTAACTTCTAAAAATGCCCGCATTTTAAAAACATTACTATAAAATAACCATTCCGTAATTTTAATAACCTTAGCTTAATCAGGGGAACGACTATTAATACCGTACAAATAGCCGATAATAACGGCGGCGTTTTTACACCAATCGCTTTTCTCCGCACTAACTATAACTCCCGCTAGTTCAAAATTAAATAAAACATTATTAATATTTTTTAAATACTTATAAACAAATCGTCTTATTTCTAATGCGATCTCTTAATTATCGTATCTCGTTTTTAGCCCTTTAACACCAATATTATCGAAAAATGGCTCACACTTATCGGGTATAAGGTCGAATAAAATCCGGGTAACAATATATAAAAACTATACTACCGAATTAGTCCTTTCTTATAGCAAAATCGTCATCCGGAAAAGCCCGATTAGCGTCGAAAATATAATATAATCTTTACTAAATATAAATAATAATATTTAATCATATCCTAAAAAAAAATCCACTATAAAAATTATTACTTACATAATAAATTCCTCCGCAAATTCGTTATAATTACTCGGAAAAAAGGCATTTCGTATTTATATAATATTTAGTTTTATCGCCAAATTAATTAACCGAAAGTTTCCATTCTTTTTTTTAACCATAAATTAAACGTTACGATATAAGGCATAAAATTCTTCCAATATTCCATTCTTAAACCGATTCCGTAAAACATTTAAAACCCGTATCTTTAGTAGCGCTAAAATAAAAATTAATCTAACTTACTATATATTATATAATATTATTTTAATCTTATATAAAAAAAACACTTCTTCCTTAATTCGGCCGATTTTTATAAAGTTTTAGGCCAGTACTATTTCTTATTAATAAAAAATCTCAATTAATATTACTTTCTTTTAATTTATAAGCTCTATATCTAACAACTTTATTTTAATAACGTCCAGGCGTTCTTTCGTCAATCTAATATCTCGCGGCGCGGAAACAAAACACGGAATAATACCCTTATATTCCTTATTTATTTTAAATATACTTTAGGGTTTAAAATTCGGCTCCATACTCTATAATATCGCTTGCTTCTAATTAATCGACCCTAAAGAAACTATACCATCCGATTCGGCATTATCGACTAAGTAAACTTTTTATACCTTTAGTTTATACATTATATATAACTTAATCTCGTTTTTCCGTAATATTTTTTTACGATATAATATTATACGCCACATTACCTATTTAAATTTCTTTCTAATAGTTTCCCGTAATAAGCCCAGTAAATAATTATTAAATAGCGAAACTCATACTTAATCGCCATTCTAAAATATCTTATTAATAGCAATTTCTATCTATTTACCGACCTATTTTAAATTTAAGTTATTTTAAACTACACTTTCAAACTTCGCTAGATTTATTATTGCCGTAACATTTTAAGGCCTTTATTTACTATCGACCTAACCCCTAGTATCGGCAGTTATTAATTTTCCGAAAAATTAACAACGTCAGCTAGGGTTCGCTTAGCTAGCTTATTATATATAAAGAGTACCACAATCCTAACACTTCCGAAAAATATCGAAACTATTAATAAGCCTCCTTTAGAGTAAATTATTATACGCGACTAAAAAATAAAATTAAAGCCGAAAAATAACGGAAATACGGCCTTAAAATTTCTAACCATATAAATCAATAACGGCAAACTATAGCTTACTAACTATATAAGTCTTTCGATTAAGCTAAAGCTCCCAGTTCCATTATCTACTAATATATTAAAACCGGATTACGTAATCTTAATTTTTCGCATAAATATCTAATACTTAAAAACGTATAATTACGTAATAATATTTAACTAGGCACCCGTATTAATAACCGCAGTAATTAAATCCTTACATTTTCTAAAGCTAATTCTCACAATCAATTAAGGCAATAATCGGATATATACTCCAATATCCCGGATAAATACCGGCAGAAATATTATAATAATTTAAGCAGCATTACCGGATACTATAAATACGTTATTAATCGATATATTCGTAAAGCTGTCCTAAAATTTACTAGGCGTAAAAACTAGTTATAATATACTTAATATAAAATTAGACTAAAATTACTATCTTTATTACCACTAATTAATTATTTCGGCTAAAAGGATATAAATTATCTCGTAAGGCTTCCGACCTATTTCACCCGCTTTATCGAACAGGTATTAAAATAATGCCTCACTAAACCCCGTATAATACTTAATTAAATCATCCCATAAGACTTTAAATCTTTTCGCCGCATTCTTAGAAATCCTTTTCTTCTAATATTCCGAAATTAAAGCTAAAGCTAGTTAATTAAATATAATACTCTCTAATATATTAGTCTAAGTCTATTTTAACGTCTCTAAAACCGTTAAAAATAAAAGATTTAACTTTAATAGCACTTTATTAATCGTCCTCTTTATAAATACACTACTGTCTATATTTTTATACCTCTTTAATACTAAAACGTTAATCTTATTCTTACCTTTATACTAAAATAGCTTAATCACTACTTTATATACAGGATTCCCGCTTCCATTAATAATTAGTTCTTCTTAAAAATAATCTTATAAGTTTATAAGTTCGTAAAAAATATTACCTTCTAAGCCCCTTATTCTAACACTATTAACTTTTAAATCTGTAGCTAATATTATTTCCGGGTTGCAATTTTATAAATCAACTATTAATCAAATAAAATTATAGTTTTATTTAAACTTTATATCTTTTTCGATTTTACTATACTTATAAAAATAATAATAAGCTAATTTCCGAATTTAAATACCGCATACCCTTATTTTATATAAAAATTATAAACAGGCCTAAATAATACCTTCTTTATTTATTTTACTTTCGGTAATTATATACCTAAAAAATAAAATATTCCTAATCTCGAGAACAGCTTAAAAACTTCCAATAAAATATCCCTTAAATTAATTATCGTATCGTATTACGTTATCGCGGCTTAACGACGCTATTAAGAAATAGATAGTAAAAAAGTAGCCTAATTTTCCGCAAAAAAAACAGGTATTTCAATTATATCCCTAAAATAATATCGGTTATAATATATATCGACTGTTCTAATTTTATCGGCTATTATACCCTTTATATTCTCCTCTTTTATTTAAAAACCCGGCGCAATAAATATTAAAAAATATATCCCCTGCTTTACGTCCTTAAGCATTTTGCTAAATAGAGGTTTCTCTTTATAAGGCATAATATTCTAATTTCGGTAACATTAATTAAAATTCCTTTATAAATATAATAAAATTCTCGTTAGTTTTAAGCTATACAATAGATATTTATTTTATAAACTTAATTAAATCTTTTATTTCGTCTAGCTAAAAAAATAAAATCTCTCTTTTTAAAATAACCTTAAGCTACTTTAGGCTTACTAATAATAAACGGAACCGAACCGAACGTTAACAATTAACCGATTTATTCTTATATTATCGATCGGGCGAAACCTATCGGATATTACAGCTGTTATAATTTATTAGGCCGACTATAATATCCGCCTATATATATATAACGTTTTAAGCTTCTTTATAATCTAGTTCGAAAAGCTCGTTATATAATTTTAAATAAAACTATATAATCCGCTTAATAACTTTCTAATCAATTTTTTATTATAAACTACTAACAAAAATAGCGTTTTATTTCTTAATTTTCCCTTATTTCCGGACGTCCTTTACCCGAACCGAATAATCTAAAATATAATAATAAATTTCTATCGGTCTAAATAGTCTGTCACTTTCCTCCAGATCTTTTAACCGTTCTATAAAAATCCTTATCTACTTTAGGTCATTAATTTTAAAATATCGCTTTAAAATTGCCTTTACTTCTTTCTAAATAATAACATTTTTTAATAAAGTTTCGATCCGTCGCTTATTAATCTAATTATTTATCTAGTATAATATTTCCTTAATCTTAACATTATTTTTTAAGCCGTATTTATCGAATACATATATTACATTTTCGATCTAATTTATAACATTATTCCCATTAAATAAAAGCTATAAGTAGTTTCAAGAGTTTAACAACATAGCCGTTACCGTAAACCTAATTCTTCCGGTTATAATAAATCGCTTTTAATCGGAAGCTATATCTTAATTTATAAGCTTTTTATCGATTTATATGTCTTTTATTATACTAAAAAATAAAGTCTTTTAGCTAATTATTTCTAATTAAATGTTTTAACTATATAATACCAAATCTCTCTTATCTTATTAGTACCTTTAATTAGTAATAAAGTTAATAATCCCTTAATTATCAGTTAATTAAAGAAATCTCTCTTTAACTATATCTAATATAGTTTAAAATATCTTATTATTTAATTATCTTAATTCTTTAGTCATACTTAATCTTAAGGAAATATAATTTATTCTTTTTAATCATACTAAGTTATAATTTTATAATATTTTAAATATAAGATTGTAACTATCCCTTAAGACGCTAATAATAGCCTTAAAGGTTAGGAGACTTTCAAAAAGAATCTTAATAACAAGTCGCCAATCTAGCCATCGTATTACATTAATTAATTAATTGTATAATAAGACTACCTATAAGCTAGTCAAAAGCTCGGATATTATTCTCGTCACTCAAATTCCACCTTAATCCACCCTATAGGTTTGAACCGTAATACGTTTTCGTATACTATTTACTATATACTTCATAATTTTCTAATCTTTTTTAATCTTTCGTACTACTAATTTTCTTATATTTAACTTACTTTATTAAAACTTATGCTTTTTTATATCTTCGTATTACTATATTTTCGTACTTCTTATACTCTATATTCTTTATATCTTTATATCTTTATATTACTAACTTATTAATACATGTTATAAGTCTCTCATAAGTCTCTTTATTAATTTATTCATTCTTAATATTACTTTTTCATTTTAAATAATCGTTTACCGTTAGTTCTTTCTTTTAGTTAGTGCTTTTTTTTCATAAGTTCGGTTAGTTTAATAGTTTTAAAAATTTTACTAAAGTCCTTCTCTTTTAATCCTATCTTACTACTGCCTCCATTTGGACTATTCTTCTCGATTAATCAAAAAGGCAAAGAAGTTAAAGCCTATCCGGGAGAGCCAAATATCTTAGGACAAAGTATTAGGGTAAAGGAGGTATTACTTCATAACTTCGCTAATCGGAAATAATCAAGGCGACGAAACAAAAAAGTCACTTATAATAGCGATTGATCGAAAGGAGAGATATATCTATTGTCGGCAATAAAACCGTCTAAGCTATATATATTCTATTTAAAAATAAAAGAAAAAGACAAGCGATATATATATGCCATAGCACACTAGCCCCATAACATTATTTAGCTAGCTAAATTTTTAAACTTTTATTTTAAAAAAAAGTTATTCGAGTATTATCGTAATTAGTCGGTATAATATAAGCAAAACGCCTTTTAAATATCGGGAACTTTTAATTAAAATATATTATTTAATAATTGCTTTTTAATTTCGAAATATTATTATATTAACGGGAAATTAAGTTTATAAAACGGGCAGTCGGTACGTTATAACTACTGTTTTTTAATAATAAAAACATAATTACTTATATCGAAATCGGGCTTCCGGCAGTACTTATTAACTTATTACGTTATTTATTCTTAAGTTTTAGCGATAGCCTCGCGTATAACTGCCACATAATTATATATTCCCTGCACTTAGGCTTACGCTTCCTTTTTAAAAAGCCTTTCTTTAAGCGGAAAGTCCGCTATATCCTTAGCCTCCGTTCGCCGTTATTAATTAAAGTAAAATAGCATTAAGAATTTTATTTCTATTTTATAAAAAGACATTTTTATTAACTTGTATAATAATATAGCTTACGCGTAATTTATTGCCGGCAATACGTTAAACTAGTTATTTTATTAATAATTAATAAATAAACGTAAGTATTAGTCGATATATATATTTATTATTTTCACTTATTTCATTATTTTATAATATCTTAATATAGTAAACTTAAATTCGATATTTATTATTTTAAATAACTTATCGGTAAACCTTGTTATAAATTAAAGGCCGCTATTGTTAATAATACTTTTAAGTATCTTAAAAATATAAAAAAGGCTATAATAATACATATAGGTAATATTTTATATAATAACTTCCCGGATATTATGGTGGGACAAAGTGTTAAAGTAAATCGAAAGTGAAATATCAAGTTAAAATGAGTGTATAATAGCTACTAAAGCTATATATGTGTGACTATCTAACTATTTAGTAATATTTATGGTAAAAAAGTGAAGGAGATATAAGAGAAAAAGTCAGCTAAATACAGGTATATAATCCACTGTAAATTGCCCTATGGAGTGCCTTATAGATACCTTATAAAGTGCCTTGTGACGTGGCTTTAAGGGGCTTTTAGTGGCTCCTAAGCTGCTGTTAATACCCGTAATCCCTTGCCCCATTACATCCCTCCCTGATTTTTCAGCTAGCGTCCACGCAGCTGAAAAATCAAAAAAAAAAAAATGAGAACACGCCCCACACTTGAATGCCTGACCTTTAGATCCGAAAAAAAAAATTTTCACCCCAAGGACCTCAGGGTAACAGGTCAGATAGCCACAGCTATCAGCAGCAGCAGCTGCAGCAGCTCAGATCAGGTGACCTCCCTGTAAGCCTCCCTAACAGCTGACAGCAGGTGACAGCAGGTCAGCAGGTGACAGCAGGTCAGCTAGCCACAACTATCAGCAGCTGCAGCAGCTCAGATCAGGTGACCTCCCTGTAAGCCTCCCTAGCAGCTGACAGCAGGTAACAGCAGGTCAGCAGGTGACAGCAGGTCAGCTAGCCACAGCTATCAGCAGCAGCAGCAGCAGCTGACAGCCTCCCTTGCTGCTGAAGGTGGCATTCAAGTAATGTGGTGTATCAAGGTGTGTAAAGGTGTCATCCGATATTGTCGTCCATACAAATTGTATACGTGTCAATAGCTGGCTACATCTAGCCACATACCAATAGCACAATTAGCTTATTACCGTTACCTATATAAAATAGATAGGTTTATATATAAAAATATACGGTTTAATATTTCTAGTATTATTGCGCTTTATGTTTTTAATATATAAAAAAAAGAATATTTATAAATTATAGGTAATAAATAACGTAAATATAATATATAAATAAAAGCAGCTAGCTATCGATTTAATATATAGCTTAGTTCGATTTGTATAAGAAATAAGTGGCTATTAGATAAAATAAAATGGTCGCGTATAAAAATAAGTTTAATAATAAATATATTTTAAGTAGCTATTACTAGTAATTTTATATTTCCGTAACGTATAATATAAAAAGACTATTTTACTCGATTAATTAAAAGGCAAAAAAATTAAGGCCTATTTAAAGGTAAGCTAAATGTAATAAAATAAAGTATTAAGGTAAATCGAAAGTAAAATATCAAGTTAAAATAAGTGTATAATAGCTACTAGAGCTATATATATATAACTATCTAACTATTTAGTAATGTCTATAATAAAAAAGTGAAGGAGATGTGAGAGAAAAGGTTAGCTAAATATAAGTATATAATCCACTGTAAATTGCCTTATAAAGTGCCCTGTGAATACCTTATAAAGTGCTTTATAACGTGGCTTTAAGGGGCTTTTAGTGGCTTTTAAGCTGCTATTAATACCCGTAATTCCCTGCTTTATTACAATATATAATATCGACTAAATTTATTTCCCTAATTAGTTAATAATAATAAAAACGTTATTACGTTTTTTTTATTTTTAAATATTACTTTAAAATTTATAATAACGTAATTTTATACCTTTTTCGGGATAAGTAATAAGTAAAAGAAACTAGGAGTTTTATTATAAAATACTTTTACGGGATAATATTTTAAATAATTAGCTATAAATATATCGATATTTTAAGACATTCCCGGCTATTAATACTATATAGTAATAAATTTCCGGGTTTTATTTTTCTTTAAATATGTTATAAATAACCGACCGTACACCTTTTTTAAAAGCTAGGCACGCAATTTATTTTTATTAGATATAATTAATCGTATCCCGTATAATATAAAACTATTATATAATAGGCTATGCCGTAATAAGGAATATCGGCGATCATAAGCCGATATAGCAGCACAGCTCTCAAGAGCTAGTATAAATACTCTCGAGCTATATCGATATACCTTCTTAATTTTCTTTTCTTCTTTAATTAGAAAATAAACATTTATTTAGCATTACAAAATTACATCTTAACGTAACAGCCTTTTATATATTTTCTAACTTACTAACCCCCGAGCTGCGTTAAAACAGATTAAAATATCAGGAAAAGCTTTAAAACAGCCCCCTAACAATCCGGAAACACCATCAACGAAATACGCGGAAGCACTAAATACTTAGGTCTACCAAATTTACACTCGTTTCGAGTAAATATACGCAATATTAAAAACAGTATTAAAAAATAATTCGGAAAAATAACGATTAAAACAAGCGGCTTACAAATAAAAACTAAAAGAACAATAAGACAAACTATTACAACGTTAGGCGATTCTAAAAATACAGCTATAAAAGAACCTCGACTTACTAACTATATAAAACGCAAATATAATAGAAAGTATTCCTACATAAAACCCTCGGGATCCCCAAGAACCCCAAAAACAGCTAGCCTAAATAAGTATAAACCCTTAGCTAAAAAACCTTCAGCTAAAAAACCCTTAAATACCTCTAACACCCGCTTTAATAATTACTATAGTCCCGGTACTTAAGCGTAAGCTATTATTATAGCCCGAGAAATTCGGGAGCAAACGTAGCCGCTACCCCATATAAAAGATATTAATAAAATATAAGCTCTAAAAAAATATAAAGTTTATAAAAAGGGACTAAAATAAGTAGTACAATATTTACAAGCGGCTCGAAAATAATATATAACATATAATAAAGTTATACTATATTACAAAAAAACCTAATAGGATATATAACCTAGTATTTTTTTTTTAATACCTGTCGAACGTTTATAAAAACCGCAACAAAACTATTAAAACGGGAAGCAAATTACACAAATGCCGCTAATCCGCTAATTAAACTTTTATATCCTTTTATACCAATTTCGAGCGATTACTAATAAAAATAAAAAATAATATATAAAATAATAAAGCAAAACTTATACTTATCGAGAAAGTAATTAACAATAAACTTAAAAACGCGCTAGTTCTAATAACGTTACCGAATATTTACTAAAACTAAATTTACTAAATAATAAATATTATAGCCCGACTTAAAAAATCGCCATCTTATTATAATAAAAACAGCTTAAAAAGCGGAACTACACCAAATAAATTACCCCTTCCGGGCCTACTACCCCCTACCTTTAATCGCTTTAAAACTAATTATAAAAGCAATACGTCAATAACCGGCATAGCCGCGCTAATAAAAAGCCAGCGGGCCAAATAAATAACGAACGAAAAACAAAACGCTCGAATAAAATACAAAAAATACTTATAATATAAAAAAAAAAGCCACCTATTTAAAAAATATACCTATTATTTTATAAAACTATTTACCCGTACTAAAATTAACGCAATAGCAGGCTATAAATCTAAAAAAAATAAAGCCGAAAAAATACTAAAAAAATAGAAAAACGAGTAGCTCCTAAATAAAGTCGTATTTAAAAGCTTAATATAACAGCAAAAGAAATTAATATAACTAAATAACTTATAAACGGGAAATTTTTTATAATCGATATATATTTAAATCAATAACTATATATAAAAACTTTTATAGATTTAAAATATAAATATTATATTACTATTAGCGAAAATATAATAAAACGCCTAAAATTACCGCATATACCTATCCGGAAAAAAATAATAAAAAAAGCTACTTATAAAAAAAAATTAAGTATCTCGGGCATAATTTACGAAATAATTTATATAAAAGCTAACTTTAATAGGTACAAATTAAAAACATTTATATATATTATACCAAATCTAAATTACCTTATAATATTAAAAAAGCCTTAAATAAAGCGTAACCGGGTAATATATATAACGTATAAATATATATTATATATAAAAGTTGCCGGAAACTTAAAAATATAAAAAAAAAGACATTTCCTAAAAACTATAAAAATCCGCGAAACTCGGAAAACGCTTTATATTAATATAATATATTTCGTAAAAAAAATAAAAAGAACTCGGAAATAAAAAAAGCTAGAAAAATAAATAATAGCTTAACAAACGGCTATATTTACTATTACATTAGCGGATATTAATAAAGCTTTAGCGCTTAAAAAAAAAACTAACGTTCGAAAAAATTTCCCTTTTTAGTTAAAAGGCTAAAAATAATTATTCGAAAAAAAAAAAGGCAAGAATCTTCTGCCGTACCGTATAAAAGCCGATTATAAAATTAACCTAAACCGTAATAAAGCGGGCAAAAAGTTACCTGCCTTTTAAAAGCTATTATATAATATATTCCGGAAAAAATTATTAACGTTACGGAAAATACTAACTAAGCTATTAAATAAAAGGTATATCCGTACAAGCAGCTCGCCCGCAAAAACTCCTATACTTTTTGTCCGGAAACCGAATAGCGGACTCCGTTTTTATTATAATTATAAAATACTAAATAATATTATCTAACGGGATTAATACTTATTTCTATTTATATAAAAAACGCTTAAAACCTTTTCGGAAATAAAATAGTTCTTTAAAATAAATATTAGGTCGGCTTTTTATAAAATTAAAATTAGGGAAAAAAATAAATAAAAAACGGCTTTTCGTATCCGCTTTAAGCTATTCAAATAGCTCGTAACCCTTTTCGGCCTAACGGGTACTCCCGTAACGTTTTAACGTTACGTAAATAGTACGCTAAAAAAATACTTAAACATCTTTTATTTAATATATATAAACGATATACTAATTTATTTTTTTAAAACAAAAAAAAATTATATCGATAAAATAAAAAAAGTATTAAAATATTTAAAAATAGCAGGCTTAAATCTAAATATAAATAAGTACAAGTTTATAGTAACTACTATAAAATACTTGGGATTTATTATCGAAACAAAAAAAAAAGTCCGCATAAATCCGGCTAAAGTATAAGTAATTAAAAAATAAAAACCTTTTAAAACGTTTAAAAAAGTCTATAGTTTTTTAAGATTTGCGAATTTTTATCGGGATTTTATTAAAAACTATATAAATTTTACTACCCTTTTATCGGCACTTATAAAAAAAAAAGTACCGTTTCGATAAAGGCTTTCGGAAAATCTAACGTTCGAAAACTTTAAACGAACGTTTTTAAAAAAACCGGCTTTAATATAATAAGACTTAAAACGAGAGACAGTAATCGAAACAAACTATTCGGGATAGGCTTACGGGAAATGCCTATTATAACGCAACAAGCGAAAGATCCTATTACCCGTAACTTATTATTTCAAACGCTTAATTCCGGTAGAAATTAATTATAAAATCTATAATAAAAAGCTGCTAATAATTATAAGCTACTTACAAATATAAAACGCGGAATTACGAAATATAATTTTAATATTTATAATTTTATCTAACTATAAAAATCTAAAATATTTTATAATTTTTAAAAGACTTTCCGAACAATAAATATATTAATTAAAAAAATTAATACGTTTTAATTTCCGATTAAAATTCCGCGCTAAACGCTTAAGCACTAAACCCGACATTTTTTTACGGCGCGAATAAAACCTACTATAAGAAATATAAAACGAAAGATATAAAAAACGGAAATTCTAACTATTATAAAAAAAATAGTTACCTTATATATAACTTAAAAAATATAAATAAACAAGAACTACTAAAATAAAATATATTTAGTTATACGGATAAAATATCCCGGAAAGTAAGGAAATTTTCGAATATAAGAATCTATAATCGTTATAAGATATAAAAGTAGCGAAAAACCCGAATTATACGCGAGCGATAAAAGCGGTAGCTTAAAAAAACCGAACGTTTTTTAAAAACTTAAATATAAAAATATCGTTATCGGAATATAATATCGACAATAAAAGTCGATTATATTTCCGTAAGTACATCTAAATCCCTAATTAAAAGCTGCTCCGCACCGCTTTAATATAAAATACCTATAACTTATATTTAATAGGGCATCCGGAAAAGGAAAATATATTAGTAATATTTTCGAGAACGTTTTATTAGCCTAAAATATCGGCGTTTGTAAAACATTTTTATAAAAATTGCGATATTTATAGGAGAAAAACGGTATAACGTAACTAAAAAAAAGGGCTTTTAAAACCGTTATTTATCCCAAATCGATTTTATAGTAAGCTATTTATCGATTTTATAACCAACCTACTAATTATTTCCAAATAAAACCCTACCTTTATAATAGTAATTTTTAATCGATTAGGGAAATAAGTTATATTAAAGACTATAATCTCGATAGAAACGGAAATATATACCGAACAGTTCGTAAATTATTATTAAAAATATTATAGTTTTTCCCGTACTATAATTAGTAATAAAAAATCTAATTAAATAAGGCAGTTTTAAAGACGGTTCTACTTATTAGTAGGAATCAAGTAGCGCTTATTAATTACGTTTTACCCGGAAACCGATAAAGCTATTAAATAAACGAATTAGAAGGTATTAGCATATTTTCGAGCGTTTATATTATATATTTAATTCGAATAAAACTTATTATTACCGGGAACGATATTTATAATTAATAATTAAAATACTATAACAATAAGGCTAAATCCTTTTTTTATATTTTACAAATATTATATAAAATTTATTCTAGTAATAGAATATATCCCGGGACTTATTTCCGAATCGTACGTACGGGCGGAAGCTTTTATTTAACGCTTAAAAAAGGCAATAAAATTTACATAAGCTATAATAATAATTACGTAATAACGATAAAAAAAC
Organism: Whalleya microplaca; assembly: GCA_022497155.1. Taxonomy (NCBI): domain Eukaryota; kingdom Fungi; phylum Ascomycota; class Sordariomycetes; order Xylariales; family Xylariaceae; genus Whalleya; species Whalleya microplaca. The sequence continues at coordinate 71,511 of MU385789.1, forward strand.
GCAGCTAACGAACGGCAATTTTTTATAAAGCAATTCCGAATAGGAAATAAAATATAATTAATGCTTAAAAATATTTTTATACCTTAATTTTTATAAAAACTAGTATAGTTATACATTAAATATAAAATAACGCACGTTATTAGCTTTTAAATTATAAAATTAAATATACCGAAAAAAATATATAACCGGTTTTATATCAAGCTTATCTACCGCGTAAAAAATAATCCCTTATTTTCTTAAAAAAATAAAAATATATAACCTCTTTTTATAATTAATAAAAAGGGAAAGGAAAAAATAAAGTGGCAAATAGAAAAAATTATTCGAGTAATTATTAAGCGGAAGGGGCGAAAAAAAACTAAACAAATATTAATAAAGTAAATAAGCTATACAGCCTTAATATAAGAACTATTTAAAAACTTAAAAGATACCGAAATAATAAATTATTTTAAAAAAAATTACAGTAATATAAAAACGAACGATAGGCTTAAAGGAATTAATATAAAAGAAAGGGTAAAAGTTACGCTCGCGCGGCGATTATATAACTAATAAAATATTAATAAAATATAAAAACGAAAGGATATAAATAAAATAAAAAGATATTATAGGAAATTATAAATCTTTTATTATTATAAATAATGCAAACGCTACTCCCGAATAAATAATAAATAACCCCCCCTATTTATGTAATTTTTTTTTTTAGTAAACTAATAACTAAAACTATTATAAAACCGACCGAAAAACGTAATAAATCTAACCGAACGGCATATTTATATTAGCCGGGAGCTAATAATTTAGCTCGTTTTTTTTATCGTTCTCTTTTTTTTTATTTATATCTATCGCTTTCTTTTCTACCTTTACGGAAAGAAATTTGGAAGGGCAGTTACGGCAACAAGAAATATTAACGGGAATAAAAAAGACACGCGGACGAAAAATACACAAGCTACACCTAAACGAAAAGTTTATAATAATAATAGAAGCGGGCGGGACGGGCTAAAAAAAAAAACCGGAAACGGAAATACGCGTACGAGCGGCAAGCTTAGCGTTATTTACTATAAAACATATAATAGCTATAATATCGCTAATATTATTAGCGATACGCTCGAGCGGGCAAATAACCTCTTTAAATATAACTATAAGCTACTTTTATATAATATATAAGCTAAAAAAAATTACGGAAAAATAAAGTAAAAATTTATATACTATTTTTATTATTATTAAGCCTTAGCCCGGCCTAAAGCCGCAACACTTATTTTAACACGCTCGAGATATATAATAACGTTAATAACGCATTACGCCCGCATTCCGGCCGACTTTTAAACGGCAACAAAAATTAAATAAAAGAAATAAATAATAGAAATACTATAAAAAAGCGGGAAAATAAATAACCTATTAAGGTTCGAGCTATTATAAATTCAATAAGCTTTTATTAAAGCAATAGCGAAAAAGCGAATTTCGGTATTTATAAGTAGCTATAAAACGGAATTAAAAAGCGGTACTCGAACGGAAAAAACGAGAAATAACTTACGATAGGGTAATTATAGTTTTTAATATATCTTATATACCGTATATTACAAATAGCTAAATATAATTAATATTATATTTAAAATGCTTTAAAACTAAAAAAAAAAAAAAAAAAAAACTTATAAATCTAGTCGGAACAAAAAGCGGAAAAATTTCTAACTATATAGCCGATATAAAAGCAGCACAAGATATAACGCGTAAAAAAAAGAAAAGCCGTAAAAGTAGCGCGAACGGGCGGCCTAAAAGCGGCAAAGCTAAAAAAAAAACGAAACGAAAATATAACAGCGGCAGCGAAAGCGAAAATAAGCAAAAATAGCGGCAAAAAAAAAAAAGGCGCGTTACGGGAATACTACAGGAAAATATATTAATAACCCAAATAATAAAAAAATAAAAAAATTAGAAAATTAAAAATTTAGAAAATTAAAAAATTAGAAAATTAAAAAATAAAAAAATAAAATAAACAGTTAGAAAAATAGGTCTTTATTTATAAATAGCTTAAAAAAAAAAAAAAAAAAAAGAAATTTCGAAAGAAAGGCCCGGGATATTTAAGCAACCTTAAAAAAAGATTAATCGCGCAGCTAATTATAAAAACTAATTATATACTATATTAATTACACGCTTAAATTAATTAAAAGCGGGAATCGATTTATTAATTTAAAAATAAATTTAACTACCGAATAAAAAACTAATTAGAAACGGAAATCGAGCTTTAATTTTACGCGCGTTTATTTTATACTCGATTAGCTAATAATAACGCAAAATTAGGAACTTTTATAGTAAAAAAATTCTTTTATAAAAATACCCTTATACTATTTTCCGAACCGGGCCTAATTAATAATAAAACAAACTATTAGTAGCTAAAAAAGCCGATAATTAACGAGAATTTATATATATCTTACGCTTGGGTATAAAAGATACGATACGATCGCGTAAAAAAATAAAGGGGGGAGTAATATAATAGGCTATGCCGTAATAGGGAATATCGGCGATTATAAGCCGATATAATAGCATAGCTCTCGAAAGCTAATATAAATACTCTCGAGCTATATCGATATACCTTCTTAATTTTCTTTTCTTCTTTAGTTAAAAAATAAACACTCATTTAGCATCATAAAATTACATCTTAGCGTAACAGCCTTTCACATATTAATATCTTATTATAAGCTTAAAAAATTATCGCGTGCTTTCGTATAATAAATCTTAAGGTTTAAGTTGTCCCTATTCCTTTATAGCACTTCGTTAATAAGTATTATGTTAAATCTTTTTAGCAATAAGAATTTTATATCGTTTAAAATAAGGATTTCTAAAGGAATATTTACCTTTATATATAATATATTAATTTATAGCTTTTAAATCTCGGTTAAAGCTACTAATCGGAACAGGGTTTTATACCTTTAATTTAGTATTTTTACCTTTTAAGTACGTAATAATTCTAGCTTACGTAAAATAATATCGGCCATTATATTATCCTTCCTTAGCCGGTAAGTAATTGTAAAATTATATTTCGTTAATATTTCCGACTAGCCTGTTTATTATAAATTAAAATATTATTTAACCCCGAAATATTCGAGCGTATAATAATTAGTAATAATAAAAAAAAAGTAGCTTAAATTTTAATAAACTTTGCCCGTTAAATTTATAACGCCCGGACTACCGTAAGCATTTTTTTATTATATATGCCGTAATTTAGCTTTACGTTATATATCGCTTTTAAATAAAACATATATAAATGCTATTTACCGTTATTTCCGCGTTATAATAAAATACCGGCTAATATTCCATTAAATACGTTAGTTTTTACTTTTATATCCCTGCCGTAATTAAAGTATATTAATAAAAGGACGTTAATTAAATTATCCTTTAGCCTTTAAAATATAATTTCATAATATTTATCCCAGCTTTATTAGACCTTTATTTTTATTAATTAAAAAAGCGGCTTAGCCGTTTTATTATATTAGGGTATAAATTTCCGGTAAAAATTATAAAAACCTAAAAACGACTATATTTTTTATACGCGTTCGGGTATAACTTAATTTTAAACTAGCTATATTTTAGCGGGGTTAACGCGTATGTTATTTATATTTATTGTAATGGGGCAAGGGATTACGGGTATTAACAGCAGCTTAAAAGCCACTAAAAGCCCCTTAAAGCCACGTCATAAGGCACTTTACAGGGTATTTATAAGGCACTTCACAAGGTATTTACAAGGCATTTTATAGGGCAATTTATAATAAATTATATACCTATATTTAGCTGACTTTTTTTCTTATATTTTCTTTACTTTTTTATAATAAATATTATTAAATAATTAAATAATTATATATATATAGCTTTAGCAGCTAATATATATTTATTTTTAACCTAATATTTTATTTTCGCTTTATTTCGATACCTTATCTTAAGATATTTAGCTTTCCCGGATAGGCTTTAATTTCCTTGCCTTTTAATTAATCGAGTAAAATAGTCCTTTTTATATTATACGTTACGGAAATATAGAATTTATTAGTAATAGCTACTTGAAATATATCTACTGTTAGACTTACTTTCGCGCGTGAACTATTTTATTTTAATTTTATCCGATAGCTACTTATCTTTTATATAAATCAAATAAGCTATATATTAAATCGATAGCTAGCTAGCTGCTTTTATTTATATTATATTTACGTTACTTATTACTTACGATTTATAAATTTTCTTTTTATATATTAAGAATATAAAGCGTAATAATACTAAAAATACCAGACCGTATATTTTTATATATAAACCTATCTATTTTATATAAGTAACGGTAATAAGCTAATTGTGTTTGGTATATGGCTAAATATAGCCAGCTATTGACACGTATACAATTTATATGGACGACAATATCGGATGACACCTTTTTATACCCTGATACACCTTATCACTTGAATATCACCTTTAGCAGTAAGGGAGGCCTTTAGCAGCAAGGGAGGCTGTCAGCTGCTGCTGCTGCTGCTGCTGCTGATAGCTGTGGCTAGCTGACCTGCTGTCACCTGCTGACCTGCTGTCACCTGCTAGGGAGGCTTACAGGGAGGTCACCTGACCTGACCTGCTGCTGCTGATAGCTGTGGCTATCTGACCTGTTGTCACCTGACCTGCTGCTGCTAATAGCTGTGGCTAGCTGACCTGTTGAAAGCCGTGGCTAGCTGTGGCTAGCTGACCTGTTGTCACCTGCTGTCACCTGACTTGCTGCTAATCAGCTGTAAGCTATGGCCACCTGACCTGACCTGCTGCTGCTGCTGCTGCTGATAGCTGTGGCTATCTGACCTGTTACCTTAAGGTCCCTGGGGTGAAATTTTTTTTTTTTTTTTTTTTTTCAGATCTAAAGGTCAGGCATTCAAGTGTGGGGCGTGTTTTCATTTTTTTTTTTTTTTGATTTTTCAGCTGCGTGGACGCTAGCTGAAAAATCAGGGAGGGATATAATGGGGCAGGGGATTACGGGTATTAACAGCAGCTTAAAAGCCACTAAAAGCCCCCTGGAGCCACGTTATAAAGCACTTTATAAGGTATTCACAAGGCACTTCACAGGGTATCCACAAGGCACTCCATAGGGCAATTTATAATAAATTATATACCTGTATTTAGCTGACTTTTTCCCTCACATCTCCTTCACTTTTTTATAACAAATATTACCAAATAGTTAAATAGTCACACATATATAGCTTTAACAGCTAATATACACTTATTTTTAACCTAATATCTCACTTTCGCTTCACCTTAATACCCTGTCCCAAGACATTATAATATACCCTAGGAATTTTATTTAAGTAACATAAAATTCGTATTTTTTAAGATCCGCTTAAAGACTTACGTCTTTTAGTTATTAAAAGACTTTTTACATATAAATATAATACTTTTTAATCGATTTTTAAAAAATTAAAATATTATTTATATATATATTATAAAAGTCGTTAAAAAAATCGAATAACGCATTATTAATATATTATTAAAAATGGAAGGTTTATTTATAAATCCGAAAAAAAGGACCTTATATTTATATACGCCGTATCGCATCCGGAATATCGTAAAGTCCTCGTTTTTCGGTCGTATATAAATACGGTAAAAAGCCTATCGGACGTCGATTTTAGTAAAAATCTTAGCTTTAGATATTTGTGCTAAAGTTTTCTTAATAAGTAATAAGGGGTATCTGTTTTTTTATAAGCGCGTTTAGCTTTTAATAATCTATATAAAACTGCAATTTGCCGTTAGCTTTAGGTATAAATAATATAAAAGCCGCCTAAAAAATTAAACTAAAGATAATAAATCCCTTACATAAATTCTCGTTAAAATACTTACGTATTATTTTCAATTTATTTAACGACATTTTATATAAAGGGCTATACCTTAAGTTTATAGCTAACTTTTTTTCCTACTTTATTTTATAATTAAAGGTATAATTAGGTAATAAAATATTTAAGTTAATTTTGCTAAAAATACGGAGCAAATTCCGGTACTCTTTTAAGACAGCTTCTTAAGCCTTTTTTTTAAATTTTCCGCTTTTTTTTTAAAAAAAGGCCTCGTTTTTCTTATTATATATTAATTAGTCGATTTTATATAATATAGTTATATATATATAGGTTTTTCGCGCCGCTTTAAAAAAAAGTTTTATATTAATAACTGTTATATTTATTAGTTGCTATTTGTATTAATTAATCGCATTTTTTCTTAATTTATAAGCGCCTTTTATATTATATTCCCATTCGTTTTTTCTTTTTTTGGCGCGCTTTTTTAGTGATATAGGGTATATATCAGGGGATTAAAACTCGGAATATAAATCTCGGTTTATAAATTTTTGCTACGTAAGTTTAAGTTCCCGCCCCTAAAAATACCGATAAAAAATCTTTTTTAGTCGCTAGCTAATAAATACTATTAGCTTTAGCGGCAATTACTTTAAATAGTGATATAATTCTTCCAATTCTCGAACCCGTTATTACATAGCTTCTATTATTTCCTTAATAAGCTCGTATTTTCGTATCTAAAAAGCCCGGCTATCGGCTCGTTATTTTTTATCCTTATTTAATATTTTATTACACCGATCGGCGTTTATTTAAAAGGAATTATCTTTAAGGAAATTTCCCGCATTTTTTATATCGAGGTTATAAGGGCTTAATAAGTTATTACGTAATATATTTTCGGGATATATTAGCTAGTATTACTAATAATTTATTAGTATATCCTTTTTAGCTAACTAACCCTTTCCGAAAATTAAGTTATATTTTATATTTATTACGAGAAAAATCTTATCGCAAAAAGTGTAACTGTTTATCCGTATATTTAGTCGTAAGGTCTCGTTAATTACTTAAACGCCCTTCCCGTTATACCCTCCGATATATTTTAAAATAAATCCCGTAATAACCTCCGGGAATAGGTATTACTTAATTTTTTTTTACAAAAGATTTATTTATTATAATATAGACATTTACTCTAGTATTATTAAAAATATCTTTTATTTTTAATAAAAAGCCATATATTAATAAAGTATATTTTAATAAAAAAAGGTGTTATTTAAATAAGCGCTTAAGAAATTCCGGGAAACCTTTATTATTTAATTAGCTAAACTAACTTATAATATCTTAGCTTTAAAAATAAAGTTTAATTATCTTAGGGTTCCGCGTTTCCCGGCTCCTTTTTAATCCGATTTTCTATTAAAACTTTTATTTCGGGTCGGGTAAATTTCGTAAAGAAAGCGTTAATATATATAGCTTTATCTGCCGGGAATTAATTTAAACGTTAGTTTAAATATAAAAGGTATAAATAATTAGTTTTATTATATCCTTTATTATAATAATTAAAATAGCGTTTTTTAAGCTTTACTAATTTAGTACCATTCCGGGGGGAAAAATAAATACGGACGCCGAAAGGTATAATTACTATATTATTAAATTTATTTAAGCCCGAATTAAGGGTTAATTATAATATAGTTCCTTTAAGGACTTGCTTATTATTTATACGGGATATTCCCGAGGATTAGGGTTTACTTATAGGTTTAGCTATAATAGTAGTTTTAGCCGCTTAAGCCGCGTTACGTACTTTATCGGCCATTTAAAAAGTAAATATAATTTTGGCGTAATAGGTAATATAGCGATCGAAATTATATAATAGGTTAAAGTATTAAGTGGCTATTTTAGTTTATAAATAATAAATAAATCGGCTATAAAACTCTTTTTTTTATTCGTTATAATATAGTTATCGCTTTTCCGCTAACGTAATAAATTCGTTCTTAAATTTTTAAAAATTCTTTAATATTTTTATTTAAAACTTAATAAATCTAGCCCGTATATAATAAACGCTATTAAAGTTCTACTATTTTTTTTAAAAGTGTTTTATTAATGTTATAAATATTATTAAGTAATATAAGTTAATAAAACGGAAGTAAAGCTTTAACTATATTAATATATAACTTTAAATATGCAATTTAATAATTATTATATACGTATAGTTAGTTAAGAAATAATCCGCATTAATAGATAGCTGATTTTTTTATTTATAATATTACTTTTTAAAAGTAACTATATCGTAATTAATTTTGCTATAATAAATAAGGACATTAACTTTTATTGTTATTTTTTATTTATATTAAATTCCGATATATTTTATCGAAAGCCTTAGATTAATAAGTCAGTAATAGCTTAATTAGCCTTATTTAGTCATACGTTAAAATCGTTAATCTAAATATTATATTACTCGATTTTTTTATAAGTCTTTAATTACTTTATTTTAGGCCTTTTTTATTTAAAGTTTTAATCGGATTAAAACATCCGCACTTAACGAGTAATTTTTCGTTATAAAGCTTATAATTTAGGTCTATTAAAAAAGGCCATAAATATAATACTATAAAATCGAATCTTATAAAAAAAAGTGTCGGGATTAGTCGAATATATTTTAAAAAATGCCGACTTAATAAAGGTTTTATTTATTATAAAAAAGGCTTTTTTACCCGACTTAATAAAAGCTTTAAATAGGAAGGTAAAGCCTTTTTTACTTTTTATATATATATTAGTTATATATAATTTAATATGCGCTTTAAGATTATTTAATAAGGTATTAATAATTAGCTAATACGTTCTTTCCTTAAATTTTTTATTTTTAACTATTCGCTTAAAATTTTAATAAGTCGGAAAAATATTATTATTTTTTCTTTCTCGCGTAATATTTAAGTTATTCAATTAAAATCCTTTAAAATATATAAGTGCCTTTTAATAACCTGGTATTTAAAAGCAGTCTTAAATTCTTTAAGGCGGTCGGTCGGTATTGCTTTTTATATCTTTTGGATATTATAAATAATAGTGTTACGTATGTAAATGATACAGGGCCCCGGAGGGGTCCTGCGAACTAGCTTAGATTAGATAAGATAAGATAGTAGATAAGAAAGATAAGAGATCTTAAGCATTTAAGATTGCAGCGGAGCTGTAATCTAAATGCTGGATCTCTATCTATCTTACAATACCCACTACTACCCCATAACAACCCTTTTCAGTAAATATGTTTTTAATCGGTAGGCGATATTTTTAAGTCGTTATTAATTGGATTAATTATATTAGTTATAAGTAGTATACGTAAGGGTTATATAACTAAAGTTATTAATACTAAAATATATTCTTATAGTGATACCTGTTAATTAATTAGATCGGTATTAAGGGAACTTAAGCTTTTTTAAGCTATATAATAAATATAATTTATTTATACTTATGCCTAGATTATTATAGCTAAAAGTAGGGCTTTAGTATAAGTACTAATTATATATTTATAAATAGATAAAGAGGAAAGCTATTTCGGACTATGGGAATTATTTAGAAAACTTAAGCCAGGTGCCCCGCCGGGCGGTAACTATTCTGCTATACCGTTACCGATTAACATATAAGATGTACGTGGCAATAGGTGGTCCGTGCGCCACACAGGTACGTACCTCCCGTAACTATAAAAAACTTTTTATAATATAAAAAATTTAAAATAATATATATAAATTACGTTATTTAATATTATTTAATATAATATTAAATATATAATTTATATAATATATTAATTTTTTCTTTTTTTTTAAATTATTAATATTATTTTTATATAAATTAATATATATAAAATTTACTTATTATAAATTATAGTTATAATTATAATAATATATATATTTTTAATTTAATAATATAAAAATAAAAATAAAGCCCGGTATAATTAAAATATTAAATTAAAAGCTACTATATAATAAATATTTATACTATTATTTTACGATTATTTTAAGAAGTAAAAAAAAATTACATTTACTATTTAGCGCTATTTAATTTAATTTATTTACTATTATAATATTACTATAATATATTATTTAAACCGGGTTATAAAATATCTAATTTACTGCGATTAAAATTATAACGAATGTCATAATTTTATATCGTTATTTCTAAAATTTTAAGATTTAAAAATAGTTTTTTATACTGCTATATATTAAATAGTATTTATTCATTTTTTAAATCTTTTATTTCGATTATTTCGATTAGCTCGTTTGTAGTAACTATTTCCTTTATTTTAACCTTTTATAATATTAAAATTAAAATCGGGATTAAAAAAAAGTATTAAGTTAATTTATTTAGCCTTATATTTAAATCCGGAAACGTTTTATATCTATCCGGCGTTAGCTTATATTATTTTCTAATTATTATTATTCTTTTCGGTAGCGCTAAAATTTTCGGAAATTAAAAAACCTATAAGTTTATTAAAAGTTTTATAAATAATAAATAATTTTATTTCTAATTTGTTGATAAATAATATATTAAATATAGCCTATAAAACTTTTTAATACGCTTGGAAATTTTTAATAATATTTTCGGGATCAATATTATTATATATTACCTCCCGGTTTAATTTTATTAGAAATAACCGAATAAAAAATAAAATTATTAATTTAATACGGAAATATTTAAGTTTTATAATTATTCGCTAATATTTCTAGCTTTATTTAATAAAACTTTAGGTTTATTTCATAAATATAACAGCGTATTAAATATATAATATATCTTTTATTGGATAAATAAAACTAAAAAAATATTGTCTTAGGATAAGGTGTTAGGGTAAAAGAGGTGCCACTTCATAGCTTAGCTAATCGGAAGTAATTAAGGCGACGAAACAAAAGAGTTACTTATAACAGCGATTGATCGAAAGGAAAGATGTATTTATTTTCGGCGACAAGGCCGTCTTTAGCTATATATGTTTTATTTAAAAGTAAAATAGAAAAAGACAAGCGATATATATATGTTACGGCATATTAGCCTTATAACATTCTTTCTAGATTTTGTTATAAATGTCCTTATTATAAGAAAATCTAATTAATTAATGTAAACGTAAAAAATATCTACTTTATTTATTTCTTAAAAGCTTTTGCTTTAAGTTTAACTGCTTTTTTTTTTTAGTTTTATATATTTTTTAATAAACTTATATTGTTTTATACGTTTTAATCGATAAAGTTTAGTAAAAAAAAAAATTCTCTGTCGATTAATAGTAGCTATATATTTTTTATAGTCTGCCTAATCATTTTATCCTATAAGAAAAGTAAGCTATAGTTGTTTTTTTAATGTAGTAAATTTATCTTTTATTTATTTATATAAAATATAAGCCTTTTTATTTCGATAGACAGCTTCTTGTTATTCTTTTATAAAAGGTTATTATTAATTAAGGTTTAAGAAACTTATATAGGCTTTATATAGTTTAGGCTAATGTCGGGATATCTTTTTCGCTTAAGATAAGCTGGGGGTAAAAGTAAATTTAAATTTAAGCTCTCGTTTTAATTTATTAAAACTATCGGGTTAATTAATAACCTTATAAGCTATTATTCGCTTTATTTTTGTAATCTAGCTTTTTATTTCCTATTTTTCGTTAATAAAATAAAGATTTTTATAGAGGCGAAAGAATATAATGGGGGAGCGAAAAAAGCAAAAAATCAAGTAAGCTACTTAAAAGCTATAATTAAACCTATCTTGCTATTATATTATTTAAATAAGTTTAATATAAGTAAAAATTATGCTATTTTATTAGACCCAGATTTAACGTAATTAATTAAAAGTAGCCCGAGCTCTCTCTTTATTATAAATATTTATAAAATTAAACGAAAAAGTAATGCGAGTTCTTATTAATATAACGATTAAAAAAAAATAAAGGCTACTTTTTTTTAACGTTAGTAGCTATAAGGTCGCGTAAATATATAAATACCGTTAATATAAGAAACCGGAAGTTATTTAAAACAATCCGAAAAAAAAACTAGTCATTAATTTAAGTAACTTTTTAATTAAACTTTACAGTAGTTTTAAAATAAACCTCTATTTTAATAAGTCTTTTTTTAAAAATAGCAATATTTATTTAAATTATAGCAGCTATAAAAGTAGTATTGTAATATTAACGCTTATAATAAATAAAAAAAATATTATATAAATTTGGTACTTTATTTATTTTCTACCTGTTTTTATTATAATTAAAAGGGGCGTTTTAATTAAAAATAACTTTAGGTATTTTATCGTTTCTAACTAATAAAAAATCTATTTTTAAAGAATCGATAATTTATTTAATCTTTTATTTTAAGTGCTATAGCTTATTCTTAATTTAAGGTTTAAATCTATATATCTTAATAAAAAAGCCGCGAAATTAATTAATAATATAGAAGTTAATATTAGTTATTATAACAAATATATTAAAATTTAAAGAGAAAAGCTACTTTTATAAAAACAAATTAGTAAATAAAATTATTCCAGCTTTATATTTAAAGTTAAAATTAGCCGTAAATTTAATTTTAGGCTCGTTTTTAAATATAGCCTTAAACTTAATATTAACTTTCGAAATAAGTTTAAAGTTTTTACGGGCTGCTTAATTAATTTTTTTATTTTTATTCCGGTTTTTATATCTATTTTTCTTTTTTTAGGTAATTTTTTAAATTATAATAGTTATAACGACATTTTAATATATAAAAAATAAGATTTAAAATATAATATTATAGTAATAAATTAATATAAAATTATAAAAAAATTTAATTAATTAATTAAAAACAATAAAAAATAAGGGCAAAAAGTTAATAAATAATTAGGTAAAAATTATTAATAAATTAATATAAAGAAAACTTTTTTACGCTAGATTTTAGTTTATAATAAATAAAGGTAAATTAAAAAATCCTTCTTATTTTTAATTAGTTATTTAAACTTATAATAAATTAAATATTAGATATAATAAAGCATTTAAGTCGTTATTGCTGATTTTAAAAGTCGGCTTACTTAATTTGGCCTTAATACGTTTTTTAGGCTACTTATTATACCCTTTATTTATTTTATTTTTATATTTTATACTTTCTCTTCTTTTTAATAATTATTAACCTAATTATTTATCTTTTATTTTCGCTTTATAATATTTACTTAATTAATTATTTATAATTATATCGTAAGGCTTATTATTATATAAGAAGCAAAAAAAAAAGGAACTCTTTTTATTAAGCTTTTGCGTAAGTTATTTATTCTTTTTTTTATAAAAAGTTTTATATTTAGAAATTAAATCTCTCGTTATAATAATATTAATCGAAAGCTAAATAATCTTAAACGCTTTTATTAGGTTATAATAATTTATTAAAATTTAATAAATATTTAAAACAAAACGCGTATCGGTAATCTTCTTTTTAAAACTTATAAAATAAATATTAAACCCCCGCTATTTAATCGAGTAAAATCTTATTAAAATAACCCTAGTTTCCGTAATCTTTTTTTTTGATTTCTTTATCCCGTTTTATTTTATTATCGCTTCTTTTTTAAAATAAATAAATCGGCTATATAAATAGTTAGAAATTTTTGTTATTTTTTTTCTATCGATTTATACCTTAGCGTTAAGTTTTTTTCGCGTTTTAAGTCTGCCGTTTTTAAATAATCGAAAACTTTTAATTTAATAATAAAAAACGTTAATTATGTCCTTAATTCTTATTTTAATATTAAATTTAATTATTTTAATTTAAAAATTAATAAAAATAAGCTGTTTTAATTTTAAAAGAATAATATAAACTGCTATTTTTTAAAAGCTAATATAATAAATAAGTTTATTCGGATAAGTCCCTTCCTTATTTAACGTATATAATTTTTACTAATTAATATAAAATAATTTGACTAATAGAAATTAAACTTTTTAATAGTTTTAAAAAAAGTCGGTATTATATTTGGGAATTTATAATCTCGAAGTTTTATTATAAAAGTTAAATATAAAAGCCTACCTTAAAATATATTAAATATTTTAAAGTAACGAAATACCTCTTTAATTAACAACACTTTTTTTTATTAAAATTTGCGAAGCTAACTTTATTAGTAATTTAATATTTTGCTTAATCGAAAATCGCCGTATATAATTTGGAGTTTTTATTTAAAAATATAATATTTATAATAAAGTTTTTTACCGGCTTTATAAAAATTAATTTGTTAGTTTTAAAAATAAACGTTATAATAAAATATAGCTATTTTATAGATATTAATTAATAAAAAGCTAGTTCGGAAGTTTATATAGGAATTATATAATTAGTATTTAAATAAATAAATGTTTATTCCGGAATAAAAAATATATATATTTACGGGCTTATCGATCGAGAAATCTTTTTTTTAATAGCGATATTAATTACGATAATTTTAATTTAATAGATCGTTTTAAAAGTAATATATATCTAGGTTAAATTACTAAGGAAATTTATCTTTTTTTACCGAAATTATAAGCAACTTTATTTATAGCTCGTAATAGGTTTTTTTATTTAATTAATAAATTATATATTAAAATTTGTAATTATATTTTTTAATTTAAGCTCTTTTTCTTATATTATTTTTTTATATTTATTGTAACTTTATAAAACCTTATTTTTATAAAATATTAATTTATATAAAACGTAAAAAAAAAAAATTAATTTATTAATACTATTTTTTTAATATTTAATTATAAGTCTTTTATTCTGTTAATAATATTCTAAATAATTTAATTTTAATTATCCTTTCGGGTATTTTATTTTTTATAATCCTTTAATTTTTATTAGGCTCGACTTTTTTAATCTAGCTATAAGTTACCGGGCCTTTTTATATATTTTTATTTTAATATAACGTATTATTATCTACCGGTTTAAAGCTTTTTTAATTATTCCTTATTTTACTATAGCTATTTAATTAATAGTTATTATAAGGTTTGCTAAATTTTTAGTACCCTTTTATATCTCGAATAAATCCTTTTAGTCAATTAGAAAAAAATACTCCTTATAATATTACCCCGTTCAATTTTTTAAAAAAAACCTATTTTATTTTTATTTTTTTATAATTCGATAAGGCTTAGTCTATTTATATTTTAGTTTTTTATTTTTAGATATATCAATATCCCGTATTATATTATAAAGTAAAATTAGGCTATTTTATTTTAATAATTCTAACCGTTTTTTTAATAAATATCGTTAATTATTTCGTTCCGCCGCTTTTTTTTATTTTTTTATTAAAATTTGTATTATTTTCGCGACATTTTTATTTTATTATTTAAATATTCTTACTTTTTTAGTAATAAAATCTTCCCTATTATAGATATTTGACTAATTAAGGACCTGTTAAAATAGTAAGACTATTTCGATCGGTATAATAAATCTTTTACTATAGACCAGTTTATACGGTATAAACTTATATTTTTATATAAATGTTTAATTAGCCTAAAATATAGCTTTAAATTTTTTAACCTATAATTTATTAGTTCTTCCCGTTATATATATAAGAAATCTTATAATCAGTCGATAGCTTACTTTTATTTATCCTTATATTTAAAAATAATATATAAATCCGACTTATATTTTAATATCTAGCTATATAATATCTTTAGCTATTTCTATTTTATTTTTTAAGTCTTTATTATATTTAATTATTATAAAAATACTATAGTTAGTATAAATATAGTCTTAAAAAAACTTTTATACCTTAATTATTATAGTATTTTTTAATGTCTTAGCTTTAGGCTACTTTAATAACTTATCTCTTATTTTAATAATAGCCGAATATTTATTATTGTTTAAGAAAAACTAAACATTAATAATTTAAATAGTTAGTAATTATTTTAATATTAAAAAAAGGCTTTAATTTTTAAATTGTCTATTTATAAAAAGCTGGCATTTTAGGTAATATTTAACGGTAGTTTAAATCTCCTAATATATTTCTTTTTAATAATAAAATTTAATTATTTTATTATAAGTTAATTCTTGTTTTAATACGTTTTAATTTTTAAGTAGTAGTCCCTAATAATATACTTTCGTTAATTAATACTATTAACGATACGCTATTAGCTATATTTTTTATAAGGTTTCCGCTATAAAATTCCTTTTTAAATTACGTATTTAATAGCTTTATTCCGGAAGCTTACTTTTATATAATGTTATTTCGTTATATTAAAACTTTTTAATCGATTAAGTAGCTTTAAGGTATTAAAATATATTACGATTTTTTAGGAAGTTTTAAACTAGCTTTTTAGCGGGTATAAAATAACAAGTAATAAAAAAAATTCCGGTATTTTTTATATTAGTTTATTTAATCGAAATATTTTTATTAGAAGGACGTTAAGTTAAATATTAATAAAGTTATTGATTTTTTTCTCCTATTAATTATCTAGTTTATCGGATAGCCCGGATAATTTATATAATAAACTATCCGCTATTTAATGTTATTTTTTAAAAACATATTTTATTTCGAAATTAAATATTTTAATAAAAGCTATTTATCGGGTTAATATTACGTTAAGTAAACTAAAAAATCCATTATTTAATTAAGCGATTAAAACTTTAGTATTAGTTTCGAAAATAAATCTTATACTATAAAAGTAATTTTGCAATTATCGAAAAAACTTAACTATCTCGAGGCATTTTTATTTTATAATATCGTAATTAAGTTCTGGCCTTTTTTATATACTAGATTTAAACCTTATAAGTCGAATATATCTATTAATTTTTTATTTTAATATATACCCTTATTTAATGCTTAATATATTAACTTTAAACTAAATAATATATCCGTTTATATAATTAAACATAATTAAAAAGGATATATTAATTAACGCTATTTTAAATTTATTTATAACTTATTATTACTTTATTTCCTATTCCCAATTTACATTTTTCCGAAAAAATTTTATCAGTAATAAAATAATTAATATATAATATATAATTTATATATAATAATAAATTATAATTTTTAAAAATGCCTATATTTTAAAAATATTACTATAAAATATTTATTCTGTAATTTTAATAACTTTAGCTTAATTAGGAGAACGACTATTAATATTATATAAATAGCCGATAATAATAGTAACGTTTTTATATTAATTACTTTTTTTATACTAATTATAACTTCCGCTAATTTAAAATTAAGTAAAATATTATTAATATTTTTTAAATATTTATAAATAAATCGTTTTATTTTTAATATAATTTCTTAATTATTATATTTTATTTTTAACTTTTTAATACTAATATTATCAAAAAATAGCTCGCACTTATCGGGTATAAGATTGAATAAAATCCGGGTAATAATATATAAAAATTATATTACCGAATTAGTTTTTTTTTATAATAAAATCGTTATCCGGAAAAGCCCGATTGGCGTCGAAAATATAATATAATTTTTATTAAATATAAATAATAATATTTGATTATATTTTAAAAAAAAATCCACTATAAAAATTATTACCCGCATAATAAATTTCTTTGCAAATTTGTTATAATTATTCGGAAAAAAAGCGTCTCGTATTTATATAATATTTAATTTTATAACTAAATTAATTAACCGAAAGCTTTTATTCTTTTTTTTAATTATAAATTAAGCGTTACGATATAAAATATAGGATTTTTTTAATATTTTATTTTTAAGCTGATTTTATAAAATATTTAAAACTTATATTTTTAATAGCGTTAAGATAAAAATTAATTTAGCTTATTATATATTATATAGTATTATTTTAATTTTATACGGAAAAAATATTTCTTTTTTAATTCGGCCGATTTTTATAAAATCCCAGGCTAATGTTATTTTTTATCGATAAAAAATTTCGATTAATATTACTTTTTTTTAATTTATAAGTTTTATATTTAATAATTTTATTTTAATAACGTTTAAGCGTTTTTTCGTTAATTTAATATTTTGCGACGCGAAAGCGAAACGCGAAATAATATTTTTATATTTTTTATTTATTTTAAATATATTTAAAGGTTCGAAATTCGGTTTTATACTTTATAATATCGTTTATTTTTAATTAATCGACCTTAAAGGGACTATATTATTTAATTCGACATTATTAATTGGGTAAATTTTTTATACCTTTAGTTTATATATTATATTGTTATAAGGCTAGTGTGCCGTAATATATATATATCGCTTGTCTTTTTCTTTTACTCTTAGATAAAACATATACAGCTTAAACAGCCTTGTCGCCGACAATAAACACATCTCTCCTTTCGATTAATCGCCGTTATAAATAACTCTTTTATTTCGTCGCCTTAATTACTTCCGATTAGCTAAAGCTATAAAGTAGCACCTCCTTTACCCTGACACCCTATCCTAAAACATTTAGCTCCCCCGGACAGGCTTTAATTTTTTCGCCTTTTTAATTAATCGAGAAAAATAGTCCAAATAGAGGTAGCAATAAAATAAAACCAAAAAAAAAGGACTTTAATAAAACCCCCAAAACTACTAAACTAACCGAACTTATAAAAAAAAAGCACTAACTAAAAAAAAGAACTAACAGTAAACGATTATTTAAAATAAAAAAATAATGCCAAAAATAAACAGATTAATAGAAAGACTTATAAAAAACCTATAACATATATTAACAAGCTAGTAATACAAAAATATAGAAATATAAAAAATATAAAGTATAAAAAACACGAAAATATAGTAACATAAAAATACAGAAAAGTATAAGTTTTAATAAAGTAAATTAAATACGAAAAGATTAGCAGCACAAAAAATTAGGAAAGATTAGAAAATTATAAAATATACAGTAAATAATGTACGAAAATATATTACAATTTAAACCTATAAAATAAACTAAAGTAAAATTTAAGTAACGAAAATAATATCCGAACTTCTGACTAGCCTATAGGTAGTCTTATTACGCGATTAATTAATTAATATAATATAATAGTTAAATTAGTAATTTATTATTAAAATCCTTTTTAAAAGTCTCCTAATTTTTAAGGCTATTATTGGCGTCCTAAGAGATAATTATAATTTTATATCTAGAGTATTATAGGATTATAACCTAGCATAATTAAAAAAAATAAATTATATTCCTTTAAAATTAAGCATAACTAAAAAATTAAAACAATTAAACGATAAGATATTTTAAACTATACCAGATATAGCTAAAAAGAAATCCTTCCGACTAACCGACAATTAAGGGACTATTAACTTTATTACTAATTAAAAGCACTAGTAAAATAAAAGAGACTCGGTATTATATAGTTAGAATACTTAATTAGAAATAATTAGTTAAGAGACTTTATTTTTTAATATAACAAAAGACGTATAAGTTAATAAAAAGCCTATAGATTAAAATATAGCTTCCGATTAAAAGCAATTTATTATAACCGAAAAAACCAGGTTTATAGTAACGGCTGCGTTACTAAACCCTTAAAACTACTTATAGTTTTTATTCGATAAAAATAATATTATAAATTAAATCGAAAATGTAATATATATATTTAATAAATACAGCTTAAAAAATAATATTAAAATTAGGGAAATGTTATATTAAATAGATAATCAAACTAATAAATAACAGATCGAAACTTTACTAAAAGGTATTATTATTTGGAAAAAAGCAAAGGCAGTTTTAAAGCGATATTTTAAAATTAGTGACTTAAAATAAATAAAAACCTTTATAAAACAGTTAAAAAACCTGGAAGGAGGTAATAGACTATTTGAACCGACAGAAATTTATTATTATATTTTAGATTATTCGGTTCGGGTAAAGAACGTCCGGAAATAAGGAAAAATTAAAAAATAAAACGCTATTTTTATTAGTAGTTTATAATAAAAAATCGATCAAAAGGTTATTAAATAAATTATGTAGTTTTATTCGAAATTATATAATAAATTTTTTAAACTAGATTATAAAAAAGCCTAAAACGTTATATATATATAAGCGGATACTATAGTCGGCTTAATAAACTATAATAGCTATAATATCCGATAGGTTTCGCCCGATTAATAGCATAAAAATAAATCAGTTAATCGTTAACGTTCGGTTCGGTTCCGTTTATTATTAATAAGCTTAAAATAGCCTAAAATTATCCTAAAAAAAAAGACTTTATCTTTTTAGCTAGACGAAATAAAAAATTTAATTAAATTTATAAAATAAATGTCTATTATATAGCTTAAAACTAACGAAAATTTTACTATATTTATAAAGGAATTTCGATTAATATTACTGAAATTAAAATATTACGCTTTATAAAAAGAAACTTCTGCTTAGCAAAATGCTTAAAAACGTAAAGCAGGAAATATATTTTTTAATATTTATCGCGCCGGGCTTTTAAATAAAAGAGAAAGATATAAAAAATATAACAGCCGATAAAATTAAAACAGTCGATATATGTTATAATCGATATTATTTTAAAGGTATAATCGAAATACTTATTTTTTTTGCAGAAAATTAAGCTATTTTTCTATTACTTATTTCCTAATAGCGTTATTAAGCCGTAACGATATAATACGATATAATAATTAATTTAGGGGATATTTTATCGGAGGTTTTTAAACTACTCCCGAGATTAGGAATATTTCATTTTTTAGGTATATAATTACCGAAAGTAAAACAAATAAAAAAAGTATTATTTAAGCTTATTTATAATTTTTATATAAAATAGGGGTATGCGGTATTTAAATTCGGAAATTGGCTTATTATTACCTCTATAAATATAGCAAAATCGAAAAAGATATAAAATTTAAATAAAATTATAATTTTATTCGATTAATAGCTAATTTATAAAATCGTAACCCGGAAACGATATTAGCTATAGATTTAAAGGTTAATAATATTGGGATAAAAGGCCTAAAAAATAACATTTTTTATAAACCTATAAACCTATAAAATTACCTTTAGAAAAAACTAATTATTAATAGAAGCGAGAATTCTATATATAAAATAATAATTAAGCCGTTTTAATATAAAAATAAAAATAAAATTAACATTTTAATATTAAAAAGGCATAAAAATATAAACGGCAATATATCTATAAAAAAGACAATTAATAAAATATTACTAAAGCTAAACTTTCTACCTTTAACAGTCTTAAAGACGCCGAAATAAACCTAAACTAATAAGCCAGAAAGTATTATACCTAATTAATTAGCCTTAATTTTAACTTTAAAATATTAAAAAAAGAAATCTCTAAAAATACGGTAAAAAAATTTAAAATCTTATAAAATAATCTAATCAAATATTATACGGGATTTAATAAAGTATTACTTTAATATCTATTCGATAAAGCGGGTAAAATAAATCGAAAGCTTTATAAAACGATTTATATTTTTTTAGCCGAAATAATTAATTAATAGTAATAAAAATAGCAATTTTAGTTTAATTTTATACCAAACGTATTATAGCTAATCTTTATATCTAATAAATCCTAAAATAGCCTTATAAATATATCGATTAATAATATATCTATAATACCCGGTAACGCTACCCAAATTATTATAGTATTTTTGCCGGTATTTATCCGGAATATTAGAATATACATCTAACTATTACCCTAATTAATTATAAGGATTAGCTTTAAAAAATATAGGAATTTAATTACTATAGTTATTAATATAGGTATTTAGTCAAATATTATTACGTAATTATACGTTTTTAAATATTAGATATTTATATAAAAAACTAAGATTATATAGTCCGGCTTTAATATATTAATAGATAATAAAACTAGAAGTTTTAGTTTAATCGAAAAACCTATATAATTAGTAAGCTATAGCCTGCCGCTACCGATCTATATAATTAAAAATTTTAAAGCCGTATTCCCGTTACTTTTCGGCCTTAACTTTATCTTTTAATTACATATAATAATTTACCCTAAAAAAAACTTATTAATAGTTTCGATATTTTTCGGAAGTATTAAAATTATAATACCCTTAATATATAATAAGCTAGCTAAGCGAACTTTAGCCGACGTCGTTAATCTTTCGAAAAACTAATAACCGCCGACACTAAAAGCCAGGTTAATAGTAAATAAAGGCCTTAAAATGTTACAATAATAATAAACCTAACGAAATTTAAAAATGTAATCCAGAATAACTTAAGTTTAAAATAAGTTAATAAACAGATAGAAATTACTATTAATAAAATATTCTAAAATGGCAATTAAGTATAAGCTTCGCTATTTAATAATTATTTACTAGGCTTATTACGGGAAACCATTAGAAAGGAATCTAAATAAGTAATACGGCGTATAATATTATATCGTAAAAAGATATTACGGAAAAACGAAATTAAGCTATATATAATATATAAACTAAAAATATAAAAAGTTTACTTAATCGATAATGCCGAATTAAATAATATAGTCCCTTTAAAGTCGATTAATTAAAAGTAAGTAATATTATAAAATATAAAGCTAAATTTCGAACCTTAAAATATATTTAAAATAAATAAAAAATATAAAAGTATTATTCCGCGTTTCGCTTCCGCGTTACGAAATATTAAATTAACGAAAAAACGCCTAAACGTTATTAAAATAAAACTGCTAAATATAAAACTTATAAATTAAAAAAAAGTAATACTAATTAAGATTTTTTATTAATAAAAAATAACATTAGCTTAAGACTTTATAAAAATCAGCCGAATTAGGGAAAAAGTATCTCTTCCGTATAAAATTAAAATAATATTATATAATATATAATAAGCTAAATTAATTTCTATTCTAGCGTTACTAAAAATACAGGTTTTAAATATCCTATAAAGTCGGCTTAAAAATAAGATATTAAAAAAATCCCATACCCTATACCGCAACGCCTAATTTATAGTTAAAAAAAAAAATAAAAGCCTTCGGTTAATTAATTCGGCAACAAAACTAAATATTATATAAATATAAAATGCCTTTTTCCCGAATAATTGTAATAAATTTATGGAAGAATTTGCTATATAAGCAATAATTTTTATAATAGATTTTTTTTAAAATATAATTAAATATTATTATCTATATTTAATAAAAATTATACTATATTTTCGATACCGATCGAGCTTTTTCGGATGACGACTTTACTATAAAAAAAAACCAATTCGGTAGTATAGTTTCTACATATTATTACCCGGATTTTATTCGACTTTATACCCGATAAATGCGAGCTATTTTTTAATAATATTAGTATTAAAAGGCTAAAAACGAGATACGATAGTTAAAAAATTATACCAAAAATAAAACGATTTATTTATAAATATTTAAAAAATATTAATAATATCTTACTTAATTTTAAACTAGCGGGAGCTATAATTAATATAGAAAAAAGCGATTAATATAAAAACGCTGCCGTTATTATCGGCTATTTATATAATATTAATAGTTATTCCCTTAATTAAGCTAAAATTATTAAAATTACAAAATAATTACCTTATAATAATGTTTTTAAAATATAGGCATTCTTAAAAATCACAGTCTATTATTACATATAGATCGTATATTATATATTAATTACTTTATTACTAATAAAACTTCTCCGGAAAAACGCAAATTAAAAATAAAAAGTAAAATAATAAC
The DNA here is from genome assembly GCA_022497155.1 of Whalleya microplaca. Classification (NCBI taxonomy): domain Eukaryota; kingdom Fungi; phylum Ascomycota; class Sordariomycetes; order Xylariales; family Xylariaceae; genus Whalleya; species Whalleya microplaca. The sequence continues at coordinate 94,816 of MU385789.1, forward strand.
AAGCTATAAATAAATTTAAGATAGCGTTAATTAATATACCTTATTTAATTACGCTTAATTATATAAACGGATATATTATTTGGCTTAAAATTAATACGTTAGGCATAAAATAAAAATATATATTAAAATAGGAAATTAATAGATACGTTCGACTTGCGAGATTTAAATCTGGTATATAAAAAAAGCTAAAACTTAATTACGATATTATAAAACGAAAATGTCTCGGGGTAATTAAGTCTTTTCGATAATTGCGAAATTATTTTTATAGCACGAGATTTATTTTCGAAACTAATATTAAAGTTTTAATCGCTTAATTAAATAATAAATTTTCCAGCTTATCTAACGCGGCACTAACCCGATAAATAGCTTTTATTAAAATATTTGATTTTAAAATAAAGTATATCTTTAAGAAACGATATTAAGTAGCAGATAGCTTATTATATAAACTATTAAAGCTATCCGATAAATTAGATAATTAATAAAAAAAAAAGTCGATAATTTTATTAATATCTAACTTAACGTTCTTATAGTAAGAATATTTCGATTAGATAAACTAATATATAAAGTACCGGAATTTTCTCTATTATTTATTATTTTATACCCGCTAAAAAGCTAATTTAAGGCTTCCCAAAAAATCGCAATATACCTTAGTACCTTAAAGCTACTTAATCGATTAAAAAGTTCTAATATAACGAGATAATATTATACGAAAATAAGCTTCCGGAATAAAGCTATTAAATATATAATTTAAGAGGGAATTTTATAACGGAAACCTTATAAAAAATATAGCTAACGGTATATTATTAATAATATTAATTAACGAAAGCGTATTATTAGGAATTATTACTCGAAAATTAAAACATATCGAGAACGAAAATCAATTTATAATAAAATAATTAAGTTTTATTACTGGAAAAAAATATACCAGGAAATCGCGACTGCCGTTAAATATTGCCTAAAATGTTAGCCCTTTATAAATAAACAATTTAAAAATTAAAAACTTTTTTTAACGCTAAAATAGTTATTAACTATTTAAATTATTAATATTTAGTTTTTCCTAAATAATAATAAATATTCGGCTATTATTAAAATAAAAGATAAGCTATTAAAATAGCCTAAAGCTAAGGCACTAAAAAATGCTACAGCAATTAAAATATAAAAGTTCTTTTAGGACTATATTTATATTAATTATAATATCTCTATAATAATTAAATATAATAAAAGCTTAAAAAATGAAATAAAAATAGCTAAAAGTATTATAGAATTAGGTATTAAAATATAAGTCGGACTTATATATTACCCTTAAATATAAAAATAAATAAAAATAAGTTATTAACCGATTATAAAATCCCTTATGCGCATAACGGGAAAAACTCGTAAATTATAAGTTAAAAAGTTTAAAGTTATATTTTAAACTAATTAAATATTTATATAAAAATATAAATTTATATTATATAAACTGGTTTATAATAAAAAACCTATTATACCGATCGAAATAGTCTTACTATTTTAGCGGGTCCTTAATTAGTCAGATATCTGTAATAAAAAAAATCTTATTACTAAAAAGGTAAAAATATTTAAATAATAAAATAAAAATATCGCGAAAATAGTACGGATCTTAATAAAAAAATAAAAAAAAACGGCGGAATAAAATAATCGATAATACCCTTTAAAAAAACAGTCAAAACTGTTAAAGTAAGACAGCCTAATTTTACTTTATAATATAACATGGGATATCGATATATTTAAAAATAAAAAGCTAAAATATAAATAAACTAAGCCTTATCGAATTATAAAAAAATAAAAATAAAATAAGTTTTTCTTTAAAAAATTAAACGGGATAATACTATAAGAAATATTTTTTTTTAATCGGCTAAAAAAATTTATTCGAAATATAAAAAAGTACTAGAAACTTAACAAACCTTATAATAACTATTAGTTAAATAGCTATAATAAAATAAGGGATAATTATAAAAACGTTAAACTAATAGATAATAATACGGCATATTAAAATAAAAATATATAAAAAAGCCCGGTAACCTATAGCCAAACTAAAAAAGTCGAGCCTAATAAAAATTAGAAAATTATAAGAAATAAAATACCTAAAAAAACGGTTAAAGTTAGACTACCTAAATTATTATTAGCAGAACGAAAAACCTATAATTAAGTATTAAAAAAATAATACTAATAAATTAAATCATTTTTTTTTTTTTTACGTTTTATATAAATTAATATTTTATAAAAATAGGGTTTTATAAAGTTATAGCAAATATAAAAAAGTAATAAAAAAAAAGAAGCTTAAATTAAAAAATATAACTAAAAACTCTAATATATAACTAATTAATCAAATAAAAAAAACTATTATAAGCCATAAATAAAGCCGCTTATAACCTCGGCAAAAAAGAACAGATTTCCTTAGTAATTTAGCCCAAATATATATTACCTATAAACTAACTTATTAAAACAAAATTATTATAATTAATATCGCTATTAAAAAAAGGATTTCTCGATTAACAAACTCGCAAATATGTATATTTCTTATCCCGAAACAAATATTTATCTACTTAAATACCGACTATATAATTCCTATACAAACTCCCGAATCAGTCTTTTATTAATCGATATCTATAAAATAGCCATATCTTATTATAGCGCCTATCTTTAAAACTAACGAACCGATTCTCGCAAAACCGGCAAAAAACTTTATTATAAATACTATATTTCTAAATAAAGACTCCAAATTATATACGGCAATTTTCGATTAAGCGAAACATTAAGTTACTAATAAAATTAATTTCGTAAATCTCGATAAAAAAAAATGTCGTTAATCGAAAAGGTATTTCGTTACTTTAAAATACTTAATATATTCTAAAATAAACTTTTATATTTAACTTTTACAACAGAATTTCGAGGCTATAAATTCCTAAATATAATACCGACTTTTCTTAAAACTATTAAAAAATCTAATTTCTATTAATTAAATTATTTTATATTAATTAATAAAAATTATATACGTTAAATAAAAAAAAACTTACCCGGATAAACTTATTTGTTATATTAGTTTTTAAAAAATAGCGGCTTATATTATTCTTCCAGAATAAAAGCAGCTTATTTTTATTAATTTTTAAATTAAAGCAATTAAATTTAATACTAAAATAAGAACCAAAAACGCAATTAACGTTTCTTACTATCGAATTAAAAGTTCTCGATTATTTAGGAACGGCAGACCTAAAACGCAAAAAAAACTTAACGCTAAAATATAAATCGATAAAAAAAAAGAAACGACAAAAGTCCCTAACTATTTATACAGCCGATTTACCTATTTTAAAAAAAAAAGCGATAATAAAATAAAACAGAATAAAAAAATCGAAAAGAAAAATTACGGAAACTAAAATTATTTTAATAAAATTTTACTCGATTAAATAGTAGGAGCTTAATACCTACTTTATAAGTTTTAAAAAAAGGATTACCGATACGCGTTTTGTCCTAAATATTTATTAAATTTTAATAAATTATTATAACCTGATAAAAACGTTTAAAATTATTTAGCTCTCGATTAACGCTATTATAATAAAAGATTTAATTCCTAAATATAAGACCCTTTATAAAAAAAAAAAAATAAACGACTTACGTAAACGCCTAATAAAAAAAGTTCCCTTCTTTCTTTTTTGCCTCTTATATAATAATAAGCCTTACGATATAACTATAAATAATTAATTAAGTAAATATTATAAAATAAAAACAAAAAATAAATAGTTAAATTAGTAATTATTAAAAGGGAAAAAAAGTATAAAATATAAAAATAAAACGAATAAAAAATATAATAAGCAGCTTAAAAAACATACTAAAGCTAAATCGAGTAAGCCGACTTTTAAAATTAGTAATAACGACTTAAATACCCTACTATATCTAATATTTAGCCTATTATAAATTTAAATAATTAATTAAAAATAGAAAGGACTTTTTAACTTACCCTTATTTATTATAAACTAAAACCTGGCGTAAAAAAGTTTTTTTTATACCAACTTATTAATAACTCTTACCTAACTACCTGTTAATTTTTTACTTTCACTTTTTATTATTTTTAATTAATCAGTTAAATTTTCCTATAGCTTTATATTAGCCTATCGTAACAACATTATACCTTAAACCTTATTTTTTACATATTAAAATATCGTTATAGCTATCGCAGCCCAAAAAATCACCTAAATTACCTAAAAAAAGAAAAAATAAACATAAAAACCGAAACAAAAATAAAAAAATTAATTAAGCGGCCCGTAAAAACCTTAAGCCTGCTTTAAAAACTAATATTAAATTTAAAGCTATATCTAAAAATAAAGCTAAAATTAAATTTATAGCTAATTCCGACCTTAAATATAAAGCTAAAATAACCTTACCTATTAGTTCGCTCCTATAAAAACAGCTTCCCCCTTTAGATTTTAGTGCGTTCGTTATAACAATTAATATTAACTTTTATACTATTAATTAATTTCGCGGCCTTTTTATTAAAATATACGGACTTAAACCTTAAATTAAAAATAAGTTATAGCACTTAAAATAAAAAATTAAGCAAATCGTCAATTCCTTAAAAATAGATTTTTTATTAATTAAAAACGATAAAGTACCTAAAATTACTTTTAATTAAAACGCCCCTCCTAATTATAATAAAAATAAATAAAAAATAAATAAAGCACTAAATTTATATAATATTCTTTTTATTTACTATAAGCGTTAATATTACGATATTACTTTTATAGCTGCTATAATTTAAATAAATATTGCCACTTTTAAAAAAAAACTTATTAAAACGGAGGTTTACCTTAGGACTATTATAAAACTTAATTAAAGGGTTACCTAAATTAACAACTAGTTTCTTTTTCGGATTATCTTAAATAACCCCCGGTTCCTTATATTAATAACATTTATATATTTACGCAACCCTATAGCTACTAACGTTAAAAAAAAAAAGTAGCTTTTACTTTTTTTTAATCGTTATATTAATAAAAACTTATATTACTTTTTCGTTTAATTTTATAAATACTTATAATAATAAAAAAGCTCGGGCTATTTTTAATCGATTACGCCAAGTTTAGGTCTAATAAAATAGCATAGCTCCTACTTGTATTAAACTTATTCAAACAGTACAATAATAAAATAAGTTTAATTGCGGCTTTTAAGTAGCTTATTTAATTTTTTGCTTTTTTCGCTTCTCTATTATATTTTTTCGCCTCTATAAAAATCTTTATTCTATTAACGAAAAACGAGAAATAAAAAGCTAAATTACAAAAATAAAGCAAATAATAATTTATAAAATTATTAATTAACCCGATAGCTTTAATAAACTAAAACGAGAGCCCGAACTTAAGCTTACCCCTGCCCCTAGCTTATTTTAATCGAAAAAGATATCCCGATATTAGCCTAAACTATATAAAGCTTATATAAGTCTTTTAAACCTTAATTAATATTAATTTCTCCTAAAAGAACGACGAAAAGCTATTTATCGAAATAGGAAAGCCTATATTTTATATAAATAAGTAAAAAATAAATTTACCGCGTTAAAAAAACAATTATAGCTTATTTTTTTTATAGGATAAAATAATTAGGCAAACTATAAAAAACGTATAGCTATTATTAATCGATAAAAAACTTCTTTTTTTATTAAGCCTAATCGATCGGAACGTATAAGACGATATAAGTTTATTAGAAAGCATATAAAACTAAATAAAAAAAAGGGTAATTAAACTTAAGGCGAGAGCTTTTAAGAAATAAATAAGGTAAATATTTTCCGCGTTTATATTAATTAATTAGATTTTTTTATAATAAAAATATTTATAACAAAATCTAAAAAAGATATTATAGGATTAATATACCGTAATATATATATATCGCTTGTCTTTTTCTTTTACTCTTAAATAAAACATATATAGCTTAAACAGCCTCGTCGCCGACAATAGACACATCTCTCCTTTCGATTAATCGCCGTTATAAATAACTCTTTTATTTCGTCGCCTTAATTACTTCCGATTAGCTAAAGCTATAAAGTAGCACCTCCTTTACCCTAACACCCTGTCCCAAGACAATATATAACTTAATTTCGTTTTTTTATAATATTTTTTTATAATATAATATTATATATTATATTATTTATTTAAATTTCTTTTTAATAGTTTTCTATAATAAGTTTAATAAATAATTATTAAATAATAAGGCTCGTATTTAATCGCTATTTTAAAGTATTTTATTAATAGTAATTTCTATCCGTTTACCGATTTATTTTAAGCTTAAGTTATTTTAAACTATATTTCTAAATTTCGTTAGGTTTATTATTGCCGTAATATTTTAAAGCTTTTATTTACTATCGACTTAATTTTTAATATCGGCAGTTATTAGTTTTTTAAAAAATTAACGATATCGATTAAAGTTTGCTTAGCTAATTTATTATATATAAGGGATATTACAATTTTAATACCTCCGAAAAATATCGAAACTATTAATAAGCCTTTTTTAAAATAAATTATTATACGCGATTAAAAAATAAAATTAAAGCCGAAAAATAACGGGAATATAGCTTTAAAATTTCTAACTATATAAATCGGTAACGGCAAATTATAACTTGCTAATTATATAAGTCTTTCGATTAAACTAAAGCTTTTAATTTTATTATTTACTAATATATTAAAGCCGGATTATATAATTTTAATTTTTTATATAAATATTTAATATTTAAAAACATATAATTACGTAATAATACTTAACTAAATACCCGTATTAATAACTGTAATAATTAAATTCTTATATTTTTTAAAGCTAATCCTTATAGTTAATTAAGGCAATAGTTAGATATATATTTTAATATCCCGGATAAATACCGGCAGAAATGCTATAATAATTTAGGTAGCGTTACCGGATATTATAAATATATTATTAATCGATATATTTATAAGGCTATTTTAAAATTTATTAGGCGTAAAAATTAGCTATAATATACTTAATATAAAATTAAATTAAAATTGCTATCTTTATTGCCACTAATTAATTATTTCGGCTAAAAAAATATAAATCGTTTTATAAAACTTTCGACCTATTTTACTTACTTTATCGAATAAGTATTAAAATAATATTTTATTAAATCCCGTATAATATTTAATTAAATTATCTTATAAAATTTTAAATCTTTTTACCGTATTTTTAGAGAACCTTTTTTTTTAATATTTTAAAATTAAAGCTAAAATTAATTAATTAGATATAATACTCTCTAGCTTATTAGTTTAAATTTATTTCGGTATTTTTAAAACCGTTAAAAATAGAAAGTTTAACTTTAGTAACATTTTATTAATTGTTTTTTTTTATAAATATATTACTGTCTATATTTTTATGCTTTTTTAATATTAAAACGTTAATTTTATTTTTACTTTTATATTAAAACGGCTTAATTATTATTTTATATATAAAATTCCCGCTTTTATTAATAATTAGTTCTTTTTAAAAGTAATTTTATAAGTTTATAAGTTCGTAAAAAGTATTATTTTTTAAGTTTTTTATTTTAATATTATTAACTTTTAAATCTGTAACTAATATTATTTCTAGGTTGCGATTTTATAAATTAGCCGTTAATCGAATAAAATTATAGTTTTATTTAAACTTTATATTTTTTTCGATTTTATTATATTTATAAAAATAATAATAAGCTAATTTCCGAATTTAAATACCGCATATCTTTATTTTATATAAAAATTATAGGCAAGCTTAAATAATACTTTTTTTATTTGTTTTGCCTTCGGTAATTATATATTTAAAAAATATAATATTTTTAATTTCGGAAATAGCTTAAAAACCTCCGATAAAATATCCCTTAAGTTAATTATTATATTATATTATATTATTGCGGCTTAATAACGCTATTAGGGAGTAAATAATAGAGAAATAGCTTAATTTTCCGTAAAAAAAACAGGTATCTTAATTATACCCTTAAACTAATGTCGGTTATAATATATATCGACTGTTTTAATTTTATCGGCTATTATATTTTTTATATTTTCTTTTTTTATTTAAAGATTTAGCGCGATAAATATTAAAAAATATATCTTTTGCTTTACGTTTTTAAGTATTTTATTAAATAAAGGTTTCTTTTTATAGGGCGTAATATTTTAATTTTAATAATATCAATCGAAATTTCTTTATAAATATAATAAAATTTTTGTTAGCTTTAAGTTATATAATAGATATTTATTTTATAAATTTAATTAGGTCTTTTATTTTATTTAATTAAAAAAATAAAATCTTTTTTTTAAAATAATTTTAGATTACTTTAGGTTTATTAATAGTAAACGGAACTAAACCGAATATTAATAATTAACCGATTTATTTTTATATAGTCGATCGGGCAAAACCCGTTAGATATTACGGCTATTATAGTTTATTAAGCCGACTATAATATCCGCCTATATATATATAACGTTCTAAGCTTTTTTGTAATTTAGTTCGAAAAGCTTATTATATAATTTCGAATAAAACTATATAATTCGTTTAATAATTTTTTAATCGATTTTTTACTATAAACTACTAACGAAAATAGCGTTTTATTTTTTAATCTTCCTTTATTTCCGGACGTCCTTTACCCGAACCGAGTAATCTAAAATATAATAATAAATTTCTATCGGTTTAAATAATTTATCACCTTTTTTTAATTTTTTTAACCGTTTTATAAAGGTTTTTATTTATTTTAAGTTACCAATTTTAAAATATCGTTTTAAAACTATCTTTGCCTTTTTTTAAATAGTAATACTTTTTAGTAAAGTTTCGATCTGTTGCTTATTAATCTGGTTATTTATTTAATATAGCATTTCCCTAATTTTAATATTATTTTTTAAACCGTATCTATCGAATATATACGTTATATTTTCGATTTGATTTATAACATTATTCTTATTAAATAAAAGCTATAAGTAGCTTTAAAAATCTAATAATATAGCCGTTACTATAAACCTAATTTTTCTAGTTATAGTAAATCGTTTTTAATCGGAAGCTATATTTTAATCCGTAAGTTTTTTATCGACTTATATGTCTTTTATTATATTAAGAGATAAAGTCTTTTAGCTAGTTATTTTTAATTAAGTATTTTAATTATATAATACTAAATTTCTCTTATTTTAATAGTGCCTTTAATTAGTAATAAAGTTAATAATCTTTTAATTATTAATTAATCGGAAGGACTTTTTTTTAGCTATATTTAATATAATTTAAGATATTTTATTATTTAATTGTCTTAATTTTTTAGTTATGCTTAATTTTAAGGAAATATATTCTATTTTTTTTAATTATATTAGGTTGTAAGTTTTAAATACTTTAAATATAAAATTATAACTATCCCTTAAAACGCCAATAATAGCCTTAAAAGTTAGGAGACTTTTAAAAAAAATCTCGATAATAAATTGCTAACTTAACTATTATATTACATTAATTAATTAATCGCGTAATAAAATTACTTATAGGCCAATTAAAAACTCGGATATTATTTTTATTATCTATATTCTATTTTAGTTTACCCTATAAATCTAAACTATAGTACATTTTTATATATTATTTGCTATATATTTTATAATTTTCCAATTTTTCCTAATCTTTTATACTACTAATCTTTTCGTATTTAACTTGCTTTATTAAAACTTATGCTTTTTTATATCTTTATATTACTATATTTTTTATATTTTTTATACTCTATATTCTTTATATCTTTATATTTTTATATTACTAACTTATTAATATATATTATAAGTTTTTTATAGGTTTTTTTATTAATTTATTTATTTTCAGCATTACTTTTTTATTTTAAATAATCGTTTACTATTAGTTTTTTTTTTAGTTAGTGCTTCTTTTTTATAGATTCGGTTAGTTTAATAGTTTTAAAGGTTTTACTAAAATCCTTCTCTTTTAGTCCTATTTTACTACTGCCTCCATTTAGACTATTCTTCTCGATTAATTAAAAAGGCGAAGAAATTAAAGCCTATCCGGAAAAGCAAAATATTTTAAGAGAGGGTATTAAAATAAAAAAAGTACTACTTTATAGCTTAGCTAATCGGAAGTAATTAAAGCGACGAAATAAAAAAGTCACTTATAACAGTAATTAATCGAAAGAAAAAATGTATCTATTTTCGGCGATAAAGCTATTTTTAGCTGTATATGTTCTATCTAAAAGTAAAAAAAAAAAAAAACAAGCGATATATATATGCTACGGCACACTAGCCCCATAACAATATATATTAAATTATTTCTAAAATTTAAAAATAAATTCGCTCGGATTAAATTCTATAAAATAATTAAGAAATAATTAAATAATAATTAGCTAATAAAATAATTTACGTTTAATTAATAAATAATTATTAATAATTTATTATTATTAATATAAAATATATAATAATAAATATATATTTTAACTTATTATATAATATTAATAAATATTATATATATCGAAAAAATATATATTATTTTTTATAGCTAATTAGTTTAAGTTAATTTTATATATTTATATAAGCTAATAAAAGCTATTATAAGTTCGGTTAAATTAGCGTTATATGTTATTTTATAACTAATTATAGCGTAATTTTTATTATAAAGATTTTAATATAATTTATATAATTTTTTAAAATAATTTACTGCCGATCGATATATTTAATTATTACTATCCGATAGTTTGAAAGTTTTTTGCCAGTTTTTAAAATAATCGGAAAATAAAATGTCGGTTCTTTTTAATAATAAATATAATAAAAAAGATATATATATAAAGTTCTAATTATTAATAAATAATAATTAAACATATTTAAAGATTTTATTTCATTTTAATCTTAAACTTTTATATAAATAATAAAGCTATATTAGCAGACGATTTAAAAAATCGGTAAATTTACCTTTCGTTATTATCTTTTTTAGGATTTCTAACGCTTTATTTAAATACCGATTAATATATATACCTTTAATATAATAAAAGTATTTCCGGTAATATTTTGCTAATATTTTATATCCCGACATTATATATAATATATAATTTTTATTAAAAGCCCCGAAATTATTAGTTATTTAAATAAAATATTTCGAATAATTAATTAAATATTACATAAAAGTTAGACTGTCCGGCAGCAGTTTATATTTATACTTTACTAATAAAAAATCCCGTTAAAATTTTTTTTTAATAATAGGCTATAGTTATATCGCTTAAATTAAAAAAAAGCAGGGGAATTTTAATAATATTTATAATCTTGAATAAACTTTAGGGAATATTTTAATTTTAATCTCCCGTTATCGATTAATTCTTATTAAATATTAGCGAAATAATATTATTTTTTTAAACTTTTTTAAACCTAAAAAGCTAATATATAAAATTAAAAAATTAATTAATTATTTTATAATTATTTCATTTTAATATACTAATTAAACTATAATTTCTATCGGATAATTACTAAAATTAAAACTTTATTAGAATAATTTCTAACCGGATTATAATTGTGCTTTATTTTTTAATATAAAAGTATATTTAATTTTATAAGCTATAAAAAAATCTCGAAATAATACCTAAAATAAATAAAAAATATATAAGAAATAATAAATATATCTATATTATAAAAAGTTATTATTATTTCGTTTTAACTAAATCCGGGCGATATCGGCTTTAAACCTAAATTTATTATTTATTATAATAATACGGAATTTATATAAAAGCTTTAGTTTTTTAAGCTGTTTATATAAATTTTAGGTATTAAATTTATTAGTTTTATCCTCAATAAATTATACGTTAACTAATAAATATCGAATTTTCTAATCGTAATTAACCTAATAAATAATTACCTTTTAAAAACCCTAAATTAAGCCTAATATAATTTATATATCAACTAAAACTAATATATAAGCTATTTTAGAAATATTATCTAACGTATTTTTTATTATAATGTCGAAATATTTTTAAAAATATTTACGTATTATTTTTAAATCCGGGGCCTAAAAATTTAAGTTATATTATTTTATAAATAAAGGAAAATATTTATTCCGTAAAACATTATATAAAAAATATTACGAAATCTAAAAATAAATTAAAAAAATATCCGAAATATTAAATATATTTAATAAAATACGTTTTTAAAAATATATTAATTTAAATATAATTATTTTATAATTATTTTATTATTAGTATATAATAAAGATATATTTTAATTATTTTCGGCATTTAACTGCTAATAATTCGATTACGCTATTATATTTTATTAGTATATATTTTCGAATCGAAATATTTAGTTATACTATTTGTTTTATTACTAAATAAAAAAGCTAAATATAACAATAGCTAATTATATTTAAAATATTAAATAAATAGTTTATTAAATTTCCGGTTATAAATTTAATTAAATAATTTCTAGCAATTAAACTTTCGGCCCGAAATATTAAATATTATTAATGTTTTTTTTAATTTCCTTTTGTTAGTTATATTTATATTTTTATAAAACTAGCGTTATTACCGCAACTATTTAATTTATTTAGGTTTAACTATTTCCCGAAATATAAAATAATATATTCCCGAAAATTTAATTATTTTAAAACCTGTTTATAGTATTTATTTTTACTAAAATAGCGATTTTATTTTAGAATATAATATAAAACATAAAATTCGATTATATTATAAAAAATTATCGGAACTATTATTTTATAAGTTTATATTAAAATTATTAAATTATTTATTATTAAAGTTATAATCTCAAAAATTATTATATAATAAATTATTATTGTTTTAACCTTCGGATCCTAATAATTTAATATTTATTTAAAACTATAATTTATTACTTTTTATTGGAATAACGCTTAGTTTAGCCGTGCGATTAGGGGTAGCTAACTAAGCTACCCTAGCGCGAAAAGATTTTCATATTTTCTTTATACAAGGAATTCTTTCACTTTTTTTTATATATAAAATAATATATAGCAATATAGTTTTATTATAACCCCTAATCGTTTCCACGATACTTACACTATAATATAAAGCCCATTTAATACTTTTTTTATAATTAATTAAATTATTGTAATTAAATATTTTTATTATATAATATTATAATAAAATAATTCGATTAAAAATAATAAAAATCTAAGGTATATATAATTATTACTTTTATAAATAAAATAATTAATATAATATTTTAAAATAGCCTTATTAATATAACGTTAATTTAATAAAGCTATTAGCGTTTTATTAGATATTATTTAACCGAGCTATTTAATTTAAATATTTTTTATGCCTAATAAATTTCGAATTTTTTCTTTTTTTCCCTAATTTTAATTAAAATGTCTTTAATATTATTAATTTAAAAAAATTTTTCTCGCAATCTAATAATATAAAATATATTCTTTTCCCGTACATTCCGTAACTTTAAAAATTACGATAATTTTCGAAACGAACCAAACTAAATTAACAAAAACGGAAATAGTAAAATGGTCGAATTACCGGCAGGTCTAAAATCTATAAGTTAATTAACCTTATAATAAATAATTAATTAAAATTCGGTTAGTTTTGCGACTAAATATACCCGGAACTTTTACTTTAATACGTTACGCCGATTTATAACAGTAATAAAAAAATAACCGGAACACCCGGGTTAAAAAATACGTCGTTTAAGTAAATTAGCCCTTATATATTATAATAAACGTTATAAAAAACGATTAGAAAATATAATATTACCTAATTATTTTAATAGCTATATTATAAAAAATCCGGAAATATTAAAAAATAACGGCTTTATTACTTCCAAAATAACTTTTTTAGCGATTAGTTCGAGAAATAACCCTAAAAAAAGTCCGGGGCGTATTTCGTATATAAAAGAATACACTAAAAGTTATTTAAAAAGCTACTAAATCATTTTTAATTACTTTATTCGGATATAGCAACTTATATACTATATATATTAATCGATATATAATATAAATAAAAGATATTTTCTTTATAAAAGAAATTTATAAATGTTAAAATATTAAAATAAATTAACTTTAATATTATATATTAGATTTAGCCCTATTATTTTCGAAATAAAACTTTTAATATTAATAAATAGCTTTTTATAAATTATTATTTCGTTAATATTTTATATTAATATATAAATAGCTTAAAATATACAATAAATTAATTATTATTATAATATTATATAATTATTAATATTTAAAATAATTTATTATATAATATAAACCGAAAATATTAAAAAACTAATATTTAAATATAATATAATTATGACGGCTTAAGGAAAAAGGTAGCGCGTATTAAGTAATAGGTATATATTACTGTAAAATAATAAGGTGAGGAATAAAAAATTAGCTAATTACTATATAACAATTTAACCTAAGAAAACCTCCTTACCTGCTTATTTAATTTAGCTAACTAATCGAGAGGTTGTTAGGGAGATTATGTATAAAGGGCCTAGGGTATACTGTAGTTTATAAGGCTTTATAATACCCCATAAAGCTTATATTATAATATTACTCTCTTAAATCTACTATATATAGTAGTTAATAATAGCTAGCTTATAGTATATCTGGTATATATAGGGATTAACTTAATTATTATTATCCCTAAAAAGTGATTTTTTGATTTTATTTAACCCTTATGTTTTAGTTTATATAAATTGTATAAAACCTGATATTAGTATTAAGTAAATTTGTTAAAATTTTAAAAATCGAGTCTTTTAAAAGGATTTTATTAATCTACTGTAGTCTTTTATAACTATTTAATATTAATTATTATAATTAATTGCTATAATAGCTATTACTGCTATTATATATTAGCTATTATTACTTATTTATTTTCCTGATTTTTTATTTTTTGCTATAAGCCTTAAGGTATTATATAATATCGGAATCGGTATAATTTTATAGTATTTTATATAATAGTTATATAATAGTAGGTGTTAGGCTATAATAAAGATATTAAATACGCTTAGAGGTCGGATATATTAGAGATCGCGTTTGGAGTGTCCTAATATATTAAATTTTACTGGAGAATGTACTAGATTAGCAATCGATCGGATATTAGATAAGACTAACGGATAATGCTATTACCGGATTAATATTTATAATTATTAATTAATAAGGCCGTAAGATTTTTCTTATAGTATTAAATATTAAAGGAGGTTGTCGGATCGAGCTGTTAAATAGCTCGATAGTAATTAGTCGGCATTTTAAATATGTAGTTTTAAAGCTACTAACGAAAGTTAAGGTATAAAATGTATATAATTTGTAAGGAAATTTAACGGATTATATTTAAGCCGGATAAATTATTGCGAATGTTTAATGGCAGGCGTTTATTTATTTCGGAGGGTAACTAATTTAGACGTTTTTAAAGTAAGATTTATATATAAATAGTAAGGGATTATTATTACGCGGGAGTAGCTATCGGTTTTATATAAAGTTTCGGCGCTAAAAGAAAGGGAAACGGCTCTAACGTTAAATTATAGTGGTAATTTTATATAAAGTTTATTATTAGCGAATAAAGATTACGTTATTGCGATTAAGTGTTAGAATTAATATATAAGGGAATAAGGAAAAGATAACTTGCTATAATTAATTTTTAAAATCGAGTTAAAAAATTAAATCCGCTATATTTAAATATAATATCGGAACGAAAAAGGTATTTAAAAAACGAGGTCGGCAAGGATAACAGGCGTAATTTAGCACTAAATAGCTAAATACTGTTATATATGTTTAATTTAACGAGGTCCGATAGAATATAAGTAGGTGGCGGGTAATTAATCGATTATGCCGATGCTGTCTTTTAATATTAAACTTTTTAACGAACTGTATACTTTTTAAAGCTAAGCTACTAGTGCGTATAATACATTTAAACGAGGTATTAATAAAAGTGAGGTTATTATTATTAACGAGTGACTAATTAATTATACCGGCGCTAAAGGTGTAATAAGTAATTAATTAATTATATTATAAGTTGTTAATAGTAGGTAATTAATCGATTATACCGATCGAAAAAAAAAAGGTGTAATAAGTAACTAATTAATTATATTAAAAAAAAGAGCGCTAAATTAATTTAATAGCGGAATTAATTGAATTTAGCGTTAAAGGACCTTATTATTATATAATAGCTTAAGGAAAGAGGTGGCGCGTGTTAAGTAATAAGTATATATTACTATAAAATAATAAGGTAAGGAGTAAAAGGTTAGCTAATTGCTATGTGACAGCCTGACTTAGAAAAACCTCCTCACCTGTTTATCTAATTTAACTAACTAATCGAGAGGTTATTAGGGAGGTTATATATAAAGGGCCTAAGGTGTGTTATAGCTTATAAGGCCTTATAGCACCCTATAAGGCTTATGCCGTGACAATAATTAATATTTTAAAACTTTAAATTAATTTATATATAATAATATTTTAATATTATAAATTTAATTTAATAAAAATTTTATATTTAAATTATATATAAATTTAAAACGTTGATATATTTCATTATATAATATATAATATAATATAAATAAATATAATGATTAATATTAATATTAATATTATTTAAATATATAATTATATATAAATTTTATTTTTTAATATTTATTTTAATATTTTATTATTATTATAATAAAAATTAAATTATATTAAATTATTTAATATTTATTTAAATATATAATTATATTTTAAGTTTTTTATATTATAAATATTTAAATATTTAATTTTAATATTTTTAAAAAAAACTTTATATATATAATTAATATATATAACTTTTTACGTTTTATATATTAAAAAATAATATTTATTTTATATTAAAATTTTAATATAATTAAATATTTATATATTAAATTTTTAATATATTTAATAAAGTTTATATAATTTTAAATTAATAATAATAATATTATATTTATTTTAATAAATTAATAAATTAAAATATATAATTTAATTATTTTAATATATATAATTAATTTTTATATATTTATATAATTAATTTTTTAAAGTGCTTTTTTTTTTGTATAATTGATTTTTTAAAGTGCTTTTTCCTTTTATATATAATTGATTTTTTAAAATGCTTTTTCCCTTTTATTAAAATGCCCCACTTTTTTAAATCATTTATTTAATTTTACCTTACTTATTATACCCCCTTTTATTATACCTTTTACTATATATTATATATTATATAATTTAATTAATTTTCGCTATAATTATTATACTTATTATATCCCGCGGTCGCATTTAATAAGTTTTAATTAATTAATTAATATAATCGCGAAATAATCGACTTTTAAATAAATATAACCGGTAATAAATATATAATTAATTTATTTTTTTCATTTTTATTACTTTTATTATTTCCCGCGATTACATTTAATTAAATGTAATTAATTAATCGAAATAAATACGAAATAATCGACTTTTAAACAAATATAATTAATAGAAAGCTTATAATTAATTTATTTTTATTATTTTTATTATTTCTATTATTTCCCGCGGTTACATTTAATTAAATTTTATAAATTAATCGAAATAATTACAAAATAATTAATTTTTAAGTAAATACGACCGGTAAAAAACTTATATTTAACCACTTTACTTTTTTACCTTTATTACTCTTATTATTTCTTGCAGTCGTTTTTAATTAAATTTACTTTACTGGTCGAAATAATTATAAAATAATTAATTTTTAATTATATATTTATTTATATTAAACCGATTATAACATTTAAAAATTACTTATAAGTAATTATTAACTTAAAATATAAGATAAAATATCTAGTTAATAATTATTTACTAACTATTATAAATGAATAACTCGAAATCTAACGCTAAAACTAAATTTTAACGTATATTATTAAATAATTCCTAGTTTAAAAATCCTAATTCCATTATTAATTAAGCTAAAATAAATGCCCTTAAATAATTAAAAAATAATTATATACTTATTTTTTATAATATAAAATACCGATATTATTAAATTTATAAACGAAATAATAAATAAAAAAACTGCCGATAATAATAATTTAAACCTTTTAATAAAACAATAAAATAATTATAAAATAATCGGATATTAATAAGCTTTATAAAAAAAGCGTAAATTTTCGCGAGTTATAAATCCCACTTTAAAAAAAATATAATTAAGCCTTAGCCTTAGCCTAATAATTAAAAAGCATTAATTTTAGTAATAAAAATTAATAATTAAATTTAAAAATAACTATCCGTAAAGAACCAGGGTGTAACTAAAAATAACGCTAATAATAATACCGAAATAAATAATAATAACCTTAAAAATAAAGATATTAATGCTAATAACCCTATAAATAAAAATAATAATACCGATAACTTTATAAATAAAAATAATAATGCCGATAACTTTATAAATAAAAATAATAATAATAATCGATATTATAATAAAAAATTCTAAATTATATTAAACTTAAATAATAATCCTAATTTTATTTTTTAAAACGATTGTTACGAGAACTGGCTATAATAGTAATAGTTATACCTTTTGGTTAATTAATATAATGTAATAAAGCTAGAGATTTAAAACTATGGGAGGTACGCAGGTATTTTATATAATGGCTACCTTACTTTATTTAATTAGCTATAAAATCCGTATATTACCGATTTCACCCTTTATTACCTTAGGCTAAAATTAAGCTAATTAGGTTATAAGATTATAAGCTAATTAAGTTATAAAATTAAGTAAATTTATAACATTATTTCTTTTTATAAATAGAAGTTTGCCTTAAAACTCGAATAAAAATAAAAAACGGGCGCTTACCTAAGGCCTCGAACTTAAGTATATTTATTGTCTTAAATAAAGCCGTAAACTTAAATAGTTTAAAATAAATATTTTTTAAGTAATAAAGGGATATCCTCGGCTTAACTAATTACGCTAATAAGCCTTTAAATTAAAGGTATAGCTAAGTTA
Source organism: Whalleya microplaca (assembly GCA_022497155.1). Classification (NCBI taxonomy): domain Eukaryota; kingdom Fungi; phylum Ascomycota; class Sordariomycetes; order Xylariales; family Xylariaceae; genus Whalleya; species Whalleya microplaca. The sequence goes on from MU385789.1 coordinate 113,723, forward strand.
TATAATCTGTTACTATTAATTTATTCGTATAGTTTATATATAAGCGTTTATTAACTTTTCTTCCGTTTTATCCGTCGCCGATTAGTTATATTTACTATAATAGAAATATCGTTATCCCGATAATCCTTTTTAAACCTATCTTTTTCCGCTACTTTAAGCTATTATTATAAGCGTTTTAAAAGCCTTACGTAATTTAAATAAGTCTCGTAATATTTTTTTAATTTAACGGCGGCGTTTTTAAAGTCCGATATATTATATTATTCGGGATTTAAATCCTATTTCTTTTATTATATTTAATATTACAGTTTCCGGTAATACAGTCGGGAAATTAAAATTTTGTTTATTTTAAACTCTTTTGTTTCTAGTTTATCGGGGTTTACTATATTTCCTATAAGTCGGGGTAGGTTTTAACCGGGTAATAAATTATTTATATATTTCCGCAAGCGATCGGCGTAAAATATTTTAATGCCCTTTTATAAAAAAAAAGTAATTTCTAGTTAATATAAATAACCTTTTATTTCTTTTATTTTATAATGCTACCGAATTATTAGGTAATTTAGCTTATCGGTTAGTCGGTTTATAAATTATACCTTTTTAACGATATATACCTTATTTTTTATACCGAAATCGGGTTTGCGACGCTTACGGTTAACTTAATCCGCTATTCGCACCTAGGCTTTTTTTACTTAACGTTACGCCTATTAAATATACGTTTAAATACGCTTAATAAATTGTTACGCCTCTTTTCGATTTATTTGCTCCTTTATTAATTTTAAAAAAAAATCTTCCGTGCGCTTTTTTTAGTCAAACGGTATATTTATAATATAACCATAAGTTATTTTTAATAGCGTTAGTCCTTTTAATAATTCGTAAGATAAAATAGCTTATATAATATTTATAATAAAAATAGCTTCCGATTAATTATCTTAAAAGTAATTTATAAAAAGGCAGAAGCACTAGTCGAAATATTTATTTATAATTTCGGCTTAGCCGGCAGTTTATAAATATCTTAAAAATAATAACTTTTATTTAATCCCGAAGATTTTAAAATGCTTATTTATAAAGTTAAAAATAAATTAAAGGCTTTTATCCGAAATAATAAATAAAGGAATTCCGTAAATACAGAAAGGGCTCTCGTAATATATACGCGTAACATTTTTAATAATAACGGTTTTTTATATAAAATAGTCTATAACTTTTTCTTTAAATAATTTATAATAATTAATATATTATTATATTATCTTAGGACAGGGTGTCGGGGTGAAGGAGGTGCCACTTCATAGCTTTAGCTGATCGGAAGTAATTAAGGCGACGAAACAAAAAAGTCACTTATAATAGCGATTAATCGAAAGGAGAGATATGTTTATTCTCGGCGACAAGGCTATTTAAGTTATATATATTTTATCTAAGAGTAAAAGAAAAAAACAAGCGATATATATATATTACGGCATACTAGCCTTATAATATCCTTCCTAGATTTTATTATAAATATCCTTGTTATAAGAAAATCTAATTAATTAATATAAACGCGGAAAATATCTACCTTATTTATTTCTTAAAAGCTCTCGCCTTAGGCTTAACTGCCCTTCCTTAAAAGTAGCAACACTTATCTAAATCATAGCAGCCATAAAAGTGGTGTCGTAATATTAATGCTTATAGTAAGTAAGAAAAGCATTATATAAACTTAATGCTCCATTTACTTTTTATCTGTCTTTATTATAACTAGAAGGGGCGTTTCGATTAAAAGTAACTTTAGGTACTTTATCGCTTTTAATTAATAAGAAATCTATTTTTAGAGAATCGACAATCTATTTAATCTCTTGCTTTAAATATTATAGCTTATTCTTAGTTTAAAATCCAGGTCTGTATATTTTAATAAAAAGGCTGCGAAATTAATTAATAATGTAGAAATTAATATTAGCTACTATAACAAACGTACCAGAATCTAAAAAAGGAAACTGTTTTTATGGGAGCGAATTAATAAATAAGATTATTCTAGCCTTATATTTAGGGTCGGAATTAGCTGCAAACTTAATTTCAGTCTTATCTTTAGGTATAGCCTTAAACTTAATATTAGCTTTCGAAGTAGGCTTAAGGTTTTTATAAGCCGCTTAATTAACCTTTTTATTTTTATTCCGGTTTTTATACCTATTTTTCCTTTTTTTAGGTAACTTTTTAAATTGCGATAGCTATAACGATATTTTAATATGTAAAAAGTAAGATTTAAGGTATAATGTTATAGCGATAGGCTAATATAAAACTATAGAAAAACTAAACTAATTAATTAAAAACGATAAAAAGTAAGGAAAAAAGGTTAATAAGTAATTAGGTAAAAGTTATTAATAAGTTAGTATAAAAAAACTTTTCTACATTAGGTTTTAGTTTATAATAAATAAAGGTAAGTTAAAAAATCTTTTTTATTTTTAATTAATTATTTAAATTTATAATAAATTAAATATTAAATATAATAGGGTATTTAAGTCGTTATTACTAATTTTAAAAGTCGGCTTGCTCGATTTAGTTTTAATACGCTTTTTAAGCTACTTATTATACCCTTTATTTATTTTATTTTTATATTTTATACCTTTTTTTCTTTTTAATAACTACTAATTTAACTATTTGTTTTCTATTTTTATTTTATAGTATTTACTTAATTAATTATTTATAATTATATTGTAAGATTTATTATTATATAAAAGGCAGAAAAGAAAGAAAAGAACTTTTTTTATTAGGTTTTTATATAAGTTATCCATTCCTTTTTCCTTTATAAAAAGTCCTATATTTAGAAGTTAAATTTTTTGTTATAATAACGTTAATTATAAGCTAAATAACCTTAAACGTTTTTATCGGGTTATAATAGTTTGTTAGAATTTAATAAATATTTAGGACGAAACGCGTATCGGTAATCTTTTTTTTAAAACTCGTAAAGCAGGTATTAAACCCCCGCTATTTAATCGAGTTAAATTTTATTAAAATAACCTTAATTTCCGTAATTTTTTTTTAATTTCCTTATTCCGTTTTATTTTATTATTACTTTTTTTTTAAAGTAGGTAAATCGGTTATATAAATAGCTAAGAACTTTTGTCGTTTCTTTTTTTCTATCGATTTATACCTTAGCGTTAAGCTTTTTTTGCGTTTTAGGTCTGCCGTTTTTAAACGATCGAAAACTTTTAGCTCGATAGTGAGAAACGTTAATTGTGTTTTTAGTTTTTATTTTAGTATTAAATTTAGTTGCTTTAATTTAAAGACTAATAAGAATAAACTGTTTTAATTTTAGAAAAATAATATAAGCTGTTATTTTTTAAAAGCTAGTATAATAAATAAGTTTATTCGGATAAATCTTTTCTTTATTTAATATATATAACTTTTATTAATTAATATAAAATAATTCGACTAATAAAAATTAGACTTTTTAATAATCTTAGGGAAAATCGGTATTATATTTGGGAATTTATAGTTTTGAAGTTTTATTATAAAAGTTAAATATAAAAGCTTATTTTAAAATATATTAAGTATTTTAAGGTAACGAAATATCCCTTTAATTAACGACATTTTTTTTTATCAAAATTTGCGAAACTAATTTTATTAATAACTTAATGTTTTGTTTAATTAAAAATTGCCGTATATAATTTAAAGTTTTTATTTAGAAATATAGTATTTATAATAAAGTCTTTTGCCGGCTTTATAAAAATCGGTTCGTTAGTTTTAAGGACGGGCGCTATAATAAAATATAGCTATTTTATAAATATCGATTAATAAAAGGCTGGTTCGGAGGTTTATATAGAAATTATATAGTTGGTATTTAAGTAAATAAATATTTGTTCCGGAATAAAAAATATATATATTTAAAAGCTTATTAATCGAGAGATCTTTTTTTTAATAGCGATATTAATTACGATAATTTTATTTTAATAGGTTATTTTTAAGGTAATATATATTTAAGCTAGATTATTAAGGAAATCTGTTTTTTTTTACCGAGATTATAGGCAGCTTTATTTATAGCTCGTAATAATTTCTTTTATTTAATTAATTAGTTATATATTAAAGTTTGCGGTTATATTTTTTAATTTAAGCTTTTTTTTTTATTACTTTTTTATATCTATTATAATTTTATAAGACCTTATTTTTATAAAATGTCAATTTATATAAAACGTAAAAAAAAATAATCTAATCTGTTAGTACTATTTTTTTAATATTTAATTATAGGTTTTTTGCTTTATTAATAATATTTTAGGTAGTTTAATTTTAACTGTTTTTTTAGGTATTTTATTTTTTATAATCCTTTAATTTTTATTAAGCTTAACTTTTTTAGTTTAGTTACGGGTTACCGGGCCTTTTTATATATTTTTATTTTAATATATTATATTATTATTTATTAGTTTAATGTTTTTATAATTATTCCCTACTTTATTATAGTTACTTAACTAATAGTTATTATAAGGTTCGCTAGGTTTTTAGTACCTTTTTATATTTTAAATAAATTTTTTTAGCCGATTAGAGGAAAATATTCCTTATAATATTACTCCGTTTAATTTTTTAAAAAAAAACCTATTTTATTTTTGTTTTTTTGTAATTCGATAAAGCTTAATCTATTTATATTTTAGCTTTTTATTTTTAAATATATCGATATCTTATATTATATTATAAAATAAGATTAGGCTATTTTATTTTAACGGTTCTAACTGTTTTTTTAAAAGGTATTATTAATTATTTCGTTCCGCCGCTTTTTTTCGTTTCTTTATTAAGATTTGTGCCATTTTCGTAACATTTTCGTTTTATTGTTTAAACATTTTTACTTTTTTAGTAATAAGATCTTTTTTATTATAGATATCTAACTAATTAAAGACCCGCTAAAATAGTAAGACTATTTCGATCGGTATAATAAGTTTTTTATTATAAACTAGTTTATATAATATAAACTTATATTTTTATATAAACGTTTAATTAGTTTAAAATATAGCTTTAAATTTTTTAATTTATAATTTACTAATTTTTTTTGTTATATATATAAGAGATTTTATAATCGGTCGATAGCTTACTTTTATTTATTTTTACGTCTGAAAGTAATATATAAGTCCGATTTATATTTTAATACCCAGCCGTATAGCATTTTTAGCTATTTTTGCCTTATTTTTTAAGCCTTTATTACATTTAATTATTATAAGAATATTATAATTAATATAGATATAGTTCTAGAGGAACTTTTATATTTTAGTTGCTATAATATTTTTTAGTGCTTTAATTTTAGGTTATTTTAATAGCTTATTTCTTACTTTAATAGTAGCCGAATATCTATTATCGTTCGGGAAAAACTAAATATTAATAATTTAAATAGTTAGTAATTATTTTAGCGTTAAAAAAGTCTTTAATTTTTAAATTGTTTATCCGCAAAAAGCTGGTATTTTAGGTAATATTTAATGGCAGTTTAAATCTTCTAATATATTTTTTTCTAATAATAAAACTTAACTATTTTATTATAAGTCGATTTACGTTTTCGATACGTTCTAACTCTCGAGTGGCAGTCTTTAATAATACGTTTTCGTTAATTAATATTATTAACGATATACTGTTAGCCATATTTTTTATAAGGTTTCCGCTACAAAATTCCCTTTTAAATTACGTATTTAATAGCTTTATTTCGGAAACTTGTTTTCGCATAATATTATCTCGTTATATTAAAACTTTTTAGTTAATTAGGTAGCTTTAGGGTATTAAGGTATATTACGATTTTTTGGGAAACCTTAGACTAGTTTTTTAACGGGTGTAAAATAATAAGTAATAGAAAGAATTCCGGTATTTTTTATATTAGTTTATTTAATCGAGATATTTTTATTATAAGGACGTTAAGTTAGATATTAATAAAGTTATCGATTTTTTCCTCCTATTAATTATTTAGTTTATCAGATAGCTTTAATAGTTTATATAATAAATTATCTATTATTTGATGTCGTTTTTTAAGGATATGCTTTATTTCGAAATTAAATATTTTAATAAAAGTTATTTACCGGGTTAGTGCCGCGTTAAATAAGCTGGAGAATTTATTATTTAATTAAGCGATTAAAACTTTAGTATTAATTTCGAAAATAAATCTTATGCTATAAAAGTAATTTTGCAATTAATAAAAAGACTTAATTACCTTAAGGCATTTTTGTTTTATAATATTATAATTAAGTTTTAGCCTTTTTTATATACTAGATTTAAATCTTACAGGTTAAATATATCTATTAATTTCCTATTTTAATATATATTTTTATTTTATGCCTAACGTATTAATTTTAAGCTAGATAATATATTTGTTTATATAATTAAGTGTAATTAAATAGGGTATATTAATTAACGCTATTTTAAGTTTATTTATAATTTATTATTACTTTATTTTTTATTTTTAATTTACGTTTTTCCGGAAAAGTTTTATTAGTAATAAAGTAATTAACATATAATATACGATTTATATGCGATAATAAACTGTAACTTCTAAAAATGCCTATATTTTAAAAATATTATTATAAAGTACTTATTCTGTAATTTTAATAACCTTAGTTTAATTAGGGGAATAACTATTAGTACTATATAAATAGCCGATAATAATAGCGGCGTTTTTATACCAATCGCTTTTTTTTATACTAGCTATAGCTTCCGTTAGTTTAAAATTAAATAAAATATTATTGATATTTTTTAAATATTTATAAATAAATCGTTTTATTTTTAATATAATTTTTTAATTATTATATCTCGTTTTTAGCCTTTTAATATTAATATTATTAAAGAATGGCTTACATTTATTAGGTATAAGGTCGAATAAAATCCGGGTAATAATATATAAAAATTGTACTACCGAATTAGTCCTTTCTTATAGTAAAGTTGTTATTTAAAAAAGCCCGATCGGCGTTAAAAATATAGTATAATTTCTGCTAAATATAGATAATAATACTTAATTATATTTTAAAAAAAAATCTACCATAGAAATTATTATTTATATAATAAATTCTTCCGCAAATTTATTACAATTGCTCGGGAGAAAGGCATTTTATATTTATATAGTATTTAATTTTATCGCCGAATTAATTAACCGAAGGTTTTTATTTTTTTTTTAATTATAAATTAGGCGTTACGGTATAAAGCATAGGATTTTTCTAATATTTTATTTTTAAACTAATTCTGTAAAATATTTAAAACCTATGTTTTTAGTAGCGCTAAAATAAAAATTAATCTGGCTTATTATATATTATATAGTATTATTCTGATTTTATACGGAGAAAATATTTTTTTCTTAATTCGGCCGATTTTTATAAAATCCTAGGCTAATGTTATTTCTTATCGATAAAAAATTTTAATTAGTATTACTTTTTTTTAATTTGTAAGTTTTATATTTAGTAGCTTTATTTTAATAACGTTTAAATGTTTTTTCGTTAATTTAATATTTTACGGCGTGTTACGGCATAGGCCTTATGGGGTGTTATAAAGCCCTATAAGCTGCAGCACACCTTAAGCCCCGCACACGTGACCTGCTGGACTACATACTTAGTCAGATAGCTTAAGTAATCAGGTAAAAAGGTTTTCTTAAGTCAGGCTGTCACACAATAATTAGCTAACCTTTTACTCCTCACCTTATAATTTTATAGTAATACACACTTATTACTTAGCACGCGCCACCTCCTTCCTTAAGCCGTCATATAATTATAAGGTCCTTTAGCGCTAAATTTAGCTAATTCCGCCATCGTATTTATTTAACGCCCTTTTTAATTAGCGTAATTAATTAGTTACCCGTTAATCCTCCTTTTTTTCGATCGGCAACCTAGCCTCTCCTTTATTAGGTGTTATAATACCCTCAGCGCCTTAAGCAGCTAGCGACACATACCGACAACCAGTAGCTTTACCTCAAAAATTGTTAGTTAAATCCACTAACAGCTGGTTAGGTCAGTTACTTTGGCGTAATAGCTACAGTTTCCCGCTAATAATTTTTTCACCGGATTAGTTACTTTAAGCGTTATAACAATAGCTAGGCTTTTAGCTTTAAAGTACACCCGTTAATCTTGCCGATTATATCCTTTAAATATTCTCCTATCTAATTAATACAGTAATTACGCAGCTTTTAAATCCTTTTTTTCCTTAGCTAATATAGCGATTATATAGTAGTTAAACATCTTTATTTTTCTTTCTGATATAGCGATTACGCGATAGGAAGCTACTTTTTTATTAAATCTAATACAGCGATAACGCGGCAGACCTGAAATTTTTTTTATAGCGGCAATAACGTCTTTCGGCAATAACGAACTAAACGTTATACTTTAAGCCCTACGTATTAAACTTACCTCTAAATTCAATACCTATATTAACGCGTTAAAGGCCGATTACAAAAGCTACGTTTAGCAGTTTTAAGCCGATAAAACCTCTATCGAATTTAAGCTTAGCGTTATAGAAACTACTTATAATATTCTATTATTTAAGTAGCCACGCTCTCGATTAGTCCTCCCAAATCTTCCTACCTTATTTAGCCTGTCAGACTTTAATATATAAATCTTCCAGATCGCCGGCAAATTAAAAATCGATAGCGAAGCGATTAAATTATCCCAAGCCAAGTTCTATTATATATACGCCTGTTTCGAGCCTAAAATATAGCATATCGTCCTCCCTATTATAACCTATGTATAAAAAAGCGGCGTTTGGAATTACCAGACTATTTTAGATACCTTAAAATTAATTTACGCCGACCTAAATAAAACCACGCGAGCGGCGGCTAAACTTCGATTTATTACACAAAATTCTAATAAATTTATTCGCACCTTCCTAACATAGTAGCACTAATAGACTTAAAAAACAGGTAAAATAAATCTATTTAAAAAGTACCGGATTAATTGTTTACGTTACGCTATAAACGATAAACTAAAGAGGAAGCTTTTTAAGAGAGATTTAGTACTAGATACCTATAACAAATTTATCTTTTAGCTATATTAACAGTTAGGTTATTACGTTTCTTCCGGTTCCCGTAATCCTAATACTATAAATACTTTAATCGGTATAATCCACGTTTACAATACTTCCGAAAAAGTGGCAAAAGCACCCAAAATCATGTCACTTTAGATTTCCGAAAGACAAATAGCAGTTTCCAGCACCTTTAATAAACGTATAAATCGGAAACGTAATAGCTAATGCCAGCGTTATAGAAACAAATCACATAAAATTCAGGATTACCCGTTACTTCTATATAAATCGAACTTCCGTAAGCTTTACGCCGATAACGAAAATACAGGTTAAATCTTAAGGGAGTAATTATAACAGCAGGTATAGCTTATAAGGGATATTAAATAGTTATAAAAAAATACAGTAAATTAACAAAATCCTTTTAAAAAACTCGATTTTTAAAATTTTAATAAATTTACTTAGTACTAATATCAGGTCTTATATAATTTATATAAACTAAAACATAGGGGTTAAATAAAGTCGAAAAATTACCTTTTAGGGATAATAGTAATTAGGTTAATTCCTATATATATTAGGTACGCTATAAGCTAGCTATTATTAGCTACTATATATAGTGAATTCAGGGGGGTAATGTTATAGCATAAGCCTTATAGGGTGCTATAAGGCCTTATAAGCTATAGCATACCTTAAGCCCCGCATACGTAACCTATTAGACCATATGTTTAGTTAGATAGCTTAGGTAATCAGGTAAAAAGGTTTTCTCAAGTCAAGCTATCATATAATAATTAGCTAACCTTTTACTCCTTACCTTATAATTTTACAGTAATACACACCTATTACTTAGCACGCGCCGCCTTTTTCCTTGAGCCGTCATACGGCGCGGAAACGAAATACGGAGTAATACTTTTATATTTTTTATTTATTTTAAATATATTTAAGGGTTTGAAATTCGGCTTTATATTTTATAGTATCGCTTACTTTTAATTAATCGACCTTAAAAGAACTATATTATTTAATTCGGTATTATCGATTAGGTAAATTTTTTGTGCTTTTAGTTTATATATTATATATAGTTTAATTTCGTTTTTTCGTAACATTTTTTTATAATATAATATTATATATCGCATTACTTATTTAAATTCCTTTTTAATAGTTTTTTATAATAAGCCTAGTAATTAATTATTAGATAGCGAGGCTTATACTTAATTGCTATCTTAAAGTATTTTATTAATAATAATTTCTATTCGCTTATTAGCCTATTTTAAATTTAAGTTATTTTAAATTATATTTTTAAATTTCGCTAGATTTATTATTACTGTAATATTTTAAGGCTTTTATTTACTATTGACCTGGCTTTTAATATCGGCGGTTATTAATTTTCCGAAAGATTAATAACGTCGGCTAAGGTTTGCTTAGTTGGCTTATTATATATAAGGGGTACTATAATTTTAATATTTCCGAAAAATATCGAAGTTATTAATAAGTTTTTTTTAAGGTAGATTATTATATATAATTTGAAGATAAAATTAAGGCCGAGAAGTAACGGAAATACGGCTTTAAAATTTCTAACCATATAAATCAATAGCGGTAAGTTATAGCTTATTAATTATATAAGTTTTTTAATTAGGCTAAAGCTTCTAATTCTATTATTTACTGATATATTAAAGCCGGATTACGTAATTTTAGTTTTTTACATAGGTATTTAATACTTAAAAATATATAATTACGTAATAATACTTAACTAAATACTCGTATTAATAACTGTAGTAATTAAGTTCTTATATTTTCTAAAGCTAATTTTTATAGTTAATCGGGGCAATAGTTAGATATATACTTTAATATCCCGGATAAATACCGGCAGAAATATTATAATAATTTAGGTAGCGTTACCGGGTATTATAAAAATATTGTTAATCGATATATTCGTAAGGCTATCTTGGAATTTATTAGATATAAAAACTAATTATAATATATTTAATATAAGATTAAACTGGGATTGCTATTTTTATTGTTACTAATTAATTATTTCGGCCAAAGGGATATAAATTGTTTTATAAAGCTTTCGACTTATTTTATCCGTTCTATTAAATAGATATTGAAATAATGTTTTACTAAATCCCGTATAATGCTTAATTAAATTATCCTATAAGACTTTAAATCTTTTTGCTGCATTTTTAAAAATTCTTTTTTTCTAGTATTCCGAAGTTAAAGCTGAGGCTAGTTAATTAGGTATAATGCTTTTTAGTATATTAGTTTGGGTTTATTTCGGCGTTTTTAGGACCGTTAAAAATAAAAGGTTTAGCTTTAATAACACTTTATCGATTGTTTTTTTTATAGATATATTACTATTTATATTTTTATGCCTTCTTAATGTTAAGACGTTAATTTTATTCTTACCTTTATACTAAAATAGCTTAATTACTACTTTATATATAGGATTTTTATTTTTATTAATAATTAGTTCTTTTTAAAGGTAATTTTATAGGTTTATAAGTTTATAAAAAGTATTACCTTTTAGGCCCCTTATTCCAATATTATTAACTTTTAAATCTGTGGCTAGTGTTATTTCCGGGTTGCGATTTTATAAATTAGCTATTAATCGAGTAAAATTATAGTTTTATTTAAACTTTATATCTTTTTCGATTTTATTATATTTATAAAGATAGTAGTAATATAATAGGCTGTGCCGTAGTAGGGAATATCAGCGATCATAAACCGATATAGCAGTATAGCTTTCGAGAGCTGGTATAAATACTCTCGAGCTATATCAATATACCTTTTTGATTTTCTTTTTTTCTTTAATTAGAAAATAAATACTTATTTGGCATTATAAAATTACATCTTAGCGTAACGGCCTTTTTATATATTTTCTAACTTACTAATTCCCGAGCTACGTTAAAATAAATTAAAATATCAGGAGAAACTTTAAAACAGCCCCCTAATAATCCGGAAATACCGTTAGCAAAATACGCAAAAATACTAAATATTTAGGTCTACTAGATTTATACCCGCCTTAAACAAATATACGCAATATTAAAAGCGGTATTAAAAAATAATTCGAAGGAATAATAACTAAAACGAATAGCTTATAAACAGAAACTAAAAAAACAATAAAACAAACTATTATAACGCCAGACAGTTCTAAAAATATAGCTATAAAAAAACCTCAATTTATTAATTATATAAAACGCGAATATAATAAAAAATGTTCCCGCATAAAACCCTCGGAATCCCCAAGAACCCTAAGGATAGCCAGCCTAAATAAGTGTAAACCCTTAGCTAAAAAACCCTTAAGCACCTTTAGCACCCGCCCCAATAATTACTATAGCCCCGGTACTTAAACGTAAGCCATTACTATAGCCCGAAAAATTCGGGAGCGAGCGTAGCCGCTACCCCGCATAAAAGATATTAATAAAATATAAGCTCTAAAAAAATATAGAGTTTATAAAAAAAGATTAAAACAAATAATATAATATTTACAAGCGGCTTAAAAATAACATATAATATATAATAAAATTATATTATATTATAAAAAAATCTAATAAAATATATAACCTAGTATTTTTTTTTTAATATTTATCAAACGTTTATAAAAACTGTAATAAAGTTATTAAAGCGGGGGGCAAACTATATAAATACCGCCAGTCCGTTAATTAGACTTTTATATCCTTTTATATTAATTTCGAGTAACTGCTAATAAAAATAGGGAGTAATATATAAAATAATAAAGCGAAACTTATATTTATTAAAGAAGTAATTAATAACAAACTTAAAAACGCGCTAGTTTTAATAGCGTTATCGAATATCTATTAAAATTAGGTTTATTAAATAATAGATATCGCAACCTAATTTAAAAAATCGCTATTTTATTATAACAGAAACAGCTTAAAAAATAAGATTACGCTAAATAAATCACCCCTTTCGGGCCCACTACCCCCTACCCCTAATCGCCTTAAAATTAATTATAAAAGCGATATATTAATAACCGGTATAACTATATTAGTAAAAAGCCAGCGGGCTAAATAAGTAACGAATAAAAAATAAAACGCTTAAATAAAACGTAAAAAATACTTGCGATATAAAAAAAAAGGCCACCTGTTTAAAAAATATACCTATCGTCCTATAAAACTACCTACCCGTATTAAGGTTAATATAATAATAAATTATAAATTTAAAAAAAATAGAGCCGAAAAAACACTAAAAAAACAGAAAAACAAATAGCTTTTAAATAAAGTTACGTTTAAAAACTTAATATAACGGCAAAAAAAATTAACATAACCGAGTAGCTTATAAATAAAAAATTTTTTATAATCGATATATATTTAAATTAATAATTATATATAAAAACCCTTATAAATTTGGGATATAAATATTATATTACTATTAATAAAAATATAATAAAACGCCTAAAATTACCGCATATATTTATCCGGGAAAAAATAGTAAAAAAAGCTACTCGTAAAAAAAGATTAAACGCTTCGGGTATAATTCGCGAAATAACTTATATAAAAACTAACCTTAATAAATATAAGTTAAAAACATTTATATATATTATATTAGGTCTAAATTACCTTATAATATTAAAAAAGCTTTAAATAAAATATAACTAGATAATATATATAACGTACAAATATATATTATATATAAAAATTACCGGAAACCTAAAAATATAAAAAAAAAGATATTCTTTAAAAACTATAAAAGTCCGCAAAACTCAAAAGGCATTTTATATTAGTACGATATATTTTATAAGAGAAATAAAAAGAGCTCGGAAATAAAAAAGGCTAAAAAAATAAGTAATAGCTTAATAGACGGCTATATTTACTATTATATTAATAGATATTAATAAGGCTTTAGCGCCTAAAAAAAAAACTAACGTTCGAAAGAATTTCCCCCTTTAATTAAAAAGTTAAAAATAATTATTCGAGAAAAAAAAAGGCAAAAATCTTCCGCCGTACCGTATAAAAGCCGATTATAAAATTAACTTAAACCGTAATAAAGCGGGCAAAAAGTTACTTGCTTTTTAAGGGTTATTATATAATATATCCCGGGAGAAATTATTAACGTTATAAAAAATATTAATTAAACTATTAAATAAAAAATATATCTATACGAGTAGCTCGCCCGTAAAAGCCCCTATACTTTTTATCCAGAAACCGAACGGCAGATTTTATTTTTATTATAATTATAAAATATTAAATAATATTACTTAACGGAATTAGTACCCGCTTCTATTTATATAAAAAACGTTTAAAACTTTTTCGGGAATAAAATAATTTTCTAAAATAAATATTAGGTTAGCTTTTTATAAAATTAAAATTAGGAAGAGAAATAAATAAAAAACGGTTTTTTATATTTGCTTTAAGCTATTTAAATAACTTATAACTTTTTTCGGCCTAATAAGTACTCCCGTAACGTTTTAATATTATATAAACGGTACGCTAAAAAAATACCTAAATATTTTTTATTTAATATATATAAACGATATATTAATTTATTTTTTTGGGACAAAAAAAAATTATATCGATAAAGTAAAAAAGGTATTAAAATATTTAAAAATAGCGGGCTTAAATTTAAATATAAACAAATATAAATTTGTAATAATTATTATAAAATACTTAAGATTTATTATCGAAATAAAAAAAAAGGTCTATATAAATCCGGCTAAAATATAGGCAATTAAAAAATAAGAGCTTTTTAAAACGCTTAAAAAAGTTTGTAGTTTTTTAAAATTTGCGAATTTTTACCGGGATTTTATTAAAAACTATATAGATTTTATTACCCCCTTATCAGTACTTACAAAAAAGGGGGTACCGTTTCAATAAAGGCTTTCGGAAAATCTAACGTTCGAAAACCTTAAATAAACGTTTTTAAAAAAACCGGCCTTAATATAATAAAACCCCGAATAAAAGATAATAATCGAAATAAATTATTCGGGATAAGCTTATAGGAAATATCTATTATAATATAATAAATAAAAGATCCTATTACTCGTAGCCTATTATTTTAGGCGCTTAATCCCGGCAAAAATTAATTATAAAATCTATAACAAAAAGCTACTAATAATTATAAACTACTTGCGAGTATAAAACGCAGAATTATAAAACATAACTTTAATATTTATAATTTTATTTAACTATAAAAATCTAAAATATTTTATAACTTTTAAAAAACTTTCCGAGCGATAAATATATTAGTTAAAAAAATTAATACGCTTTAATTTCCGATTGGAATTTCGCGTTAAACGCTTAAACATTAAACCTAACATTCTTTTACGGCGCAAATAAAACCTACCATAAAAAGTATAAAACAAAAAACATAAAAAACGAAAATTCTAATTACTATAAAAAAAATAGTTACCTTATATATAGCTTAAAAGATATAAATAAGCGGGAACTATTAAAATAAGATATATTTAGTTATACGGATAAAACATCCCAGAAAATAAGGAAATTTTCGAATATAAAAATCTATAATTGTTATAAAATATAAAAGTAGCAAAAAACCTAAATTACACGCAAGTAATAAAAACGGTAACTTAAAAAAACCGAGCGTTTTTTAAAAACTTAAATATAAAAATATTATTATTAAAATATAATATCGATAATAAAAATCGACTATACTTTTATAAACGTATTTAAATCTGTTAGGCTTACAGCTATCTACTAAAAGCAGCCATACACACACTTTATAGCATAGCCACAGGTATATGGCTAAGGAGGTGACATAACTACCTCTCTCCTTATATAGCTATAGCTTCACTTATATAGAGATAGCTTAAATAATCATCAATCTTACACATACAGACCTCACAAATAATAACACCTACATCGTTCCCTTTTTATTTTTATCTTTATTTCTAAAAATCCTTTTTTAACGAAAAAACGAAACGCTTATATTTCGTTATCGTAATTTACCTATATAATACGTAATTAAGAAATCGACTTCTAGACAATTCTAACTATTAACCACTAACTACTACCAACTATCTTATTTTCGTTAATTATCTGCCCGTCTCATTAGTTAAAATAATTCGATAGTTAATATTTATTCGGCAATAAAAGCTATTTTCTAATAAATAAAGCCTTTAACTATTATATTATACCTTTATTTTATAACTATCTATACCCGCCTCGATAAAACACTAAAATCTTTAAGACAATAAAATTACTAGATTTTCGTCTCTTTTTTTTCTTCTTATCTTCCTTTCTTGCTTATTTTGTTTCGGCGTCGTTATTAATTTTATTAGTTAAACGTTATTATAAACGCTATTCCCTTAATTTTAAGTTTATAATATAAATACGAAAACGCTACTCCCCTTTTCTCTTATGTCTAATAAATAGGTCAAACTTTATTACAAAACTTAAAACTTTTTTTTAAATAACCAAAAGTTAATTTAAGTAATAAAACTTAATAATAAAATTATTAATAAAATTAAAACTTTCGTTATTTTATTATTTCTAAATAAGCGATAAGTAATTTCGGCAAAAGTTCATATTTCGTTATAACATAACTAATTAAAAAACTATCTAAAAAAGTGGATATTAGAGATATACGTAACGTAAGCAATAGTTTAAGAAACAAATACTTATATATAGCAAATCCAAAATCCCTTGCCTATTAATTCCGTCACTCCAGCCCAACTACTGTAACCAATAAATAAAAACGACAAAAAATATCTTCTTCGTTATTAATAATTTAATAACGATCTTAATAAGTCGCTATTTATAAAATAACGCGTAGAATTTTCCGATAAAAAAATATAAAACTTACTAAAAACTTTATAAATAAATCCGGTTAGGCAAAAATAACCCAACCTACCTCCTAATAATCAAAAAGTTACTATAAAAAAGCCAAAAAATAATGCCAGACGAAACCTTAATTCGTTAAAAAAAACCCTTTCTTTTTTTAGACGAAACCCTAGTTTGTTAGCGCCAAATATACTACCTAATATACTATCCCTATATAAAAAAAACCCAGATTCGCTTATTAGAATACCTACTACACCGCTAAAACCTTATCCAGCATCATTACTATAGATACAAAATCAGAATTTAATAGTTAGAATACCTACATATACAGCCTTATTACAATACTTAAACTTACTTTACTTACCGGTTAATTTAATACTTTTTCGTTTTACCCCCGTTTTAGCTAATATATCAGACAATTAAGGTAACTAATAAAGAAATTAAAACTTAAAGCGAAAAATCGCCGAATATATTACTACTTTTAATCTCGCTATCGGAAATAGTCTTATAACAAATACTTTAGCTAAAATTAACAATACCGTATTAGCTATAACGCAAAATAATAATATTAAATCTACTTTATTCGGTTAAAAACTTTAATATATCGGTTTTTTTTAGCCTAATATAAACAAAAGTTTTAAAGGTAATAATAATACTATAATTAGTTAGAATATTTATTAGCGAAATCCTTATTAGTTTACTAACGTAATTTATAAAATAGCCTAAAATAAATATAAAAAAGGTATATTAAAGGAGAACTTCCCTACTTTTTTTTATAAAGACGCCTAGATTTGATAATCCGTATAATTAAACAAACTATATAAGGCATTTATACGAAACGATTTAAAATTTATACTAACTAAAATATACGAGAAATTTAAAATTAAAATAACAGATACCTTTAAATAGCTTTAATCCGATAAAACCAAATATTTAAAAACTTTTATTTTAGCCGATATATTTATCCGTACGTAAGCTATATATATTATTCGTTATACCAAAACTTTTAATATAAATAAAAATATTTAATACCTCTCCCAAATATAAAATAGCCTTTATTCTACCTTAAAAAAAAATATAAATAGTTTTACTATTAATATATTAGTTAATACCTTTTTATCCCGGATCGAAAAAAAGCAGAAAATTCTATAAAACAAACTACTATTTGCCGGTTAAGGAAATCCCGTCACGCAACTAGTAATATCTATTCCGGCAATTTTAAATAAAATCTTAAGGTCTATAAAAGCATCCCTAAAACAGAAACTAATCATAGCTAATACGGCATATATTACAGTAGAAAAAAAAGCTAACGCAAACTATACCAACTAATTAGCTAGCTATACCCCAAAATATAGATCCGGAAACGACTTTTATAAGGGTTATTATAGATCCGGCTATAAACGATATAGCTAAAGATTCTAAAATTATATATACCAGGACCGCAGCCAAAATCGAGGCCGAGGATTTCGTAGCCGTAAACGTTATAGCCAAGCTAAAAAATTATTCCGTAAATAAAATTTCGGCTGCGGGAGACGCGCTAGACGAGAATTTAACTTTCGCTGCTTTTTTTACCCGTATATTTACCGGTACTATCGATAATATAAGCCAAAACTATCGGGACATATTTATATCGGTATTAAGGACGAAATTTTTCTAAACTCTAATAATAAAGAGCTAGCGGATTAAAAATAGCAGCTATACGATAACAGTTATTACTATAATAACGAAATTATTAAAAAAAGCAAAAAAGAAACTTTTATCGCATATAATAATTAGGCAGCCTTTAATAAAAATAATTATATTTATTTTTGCCGTACCTAAAATAAAATAACTAAAGCGCTCGATATACTAACTTATCGACGTTATAATAAATTATGCGAAAACAATTCTACATTTTTTATTCACAGTATTTAATATATATTAGTACCTTTAACTAAAATACGCCCCTTACTTATTTAAGTAAAAAAGGTTATCGATAAAGCCTTTTTTACTATATAGCTAAAAAATAACGATATAAAGCTACTTGTTACCTCGCTATCTAGTAATAACAAAAATTACCCTAGCAAGCTTAACCCCGACAACCCTTTTATGCCACTTTTTACTAAGCCCTATAATATTTGCTTAAATAAAGAAAACGGCGCCCCTATAAAAAGCTATATCTATTTAATAATAAACGTAATGCTTAAAAAAAGCGAAAACCTAATTATTATTTATAATAACACTAGCTATTCCCGGTTTATAATAAATAAAAAGTGACTATTTAAAAAAGCTAACGACGTTATAATTATTATTAAAAAATCTACTACAGTTAGCGATATCGGCGGATAGATTAACTTATAAAAATAGGCTTTTTTTTTGTTTACAATCGAAAATAAAAAAAAACGATATAAAACGGCTGGTAAAATTCCCATATTTAACGTAACTTACCGATAAGCTAAAGTTAAATTTATTGCTCGGCTCGGACTTTTTTAACACTAATAAAATAGAAATAAGCTATAAAATAAATACTATTACTTTCAGTTTATATAGTAATATTAAAGTACCTATATAATTTATTAGGAAAAAGGGTATAATATAACGCTATATTACTATAGCTTGTAATATAGTAATACCCCTACGCTTAATAATAGCTATCTTTATATAATATATAAATCTTCCCAGATATAACGAAAATAGTATAGCCAAAGATTATATATTTATTGCCAAATATTCCGGCGCGTTTAATGCTATAACTGATAGTAAATTATAGAAAGTTATAGCGGTTATTAATAGTTCCGATAAGCTAAAACAAATTTATCGTAAAACCTGCTTAGGTTATATCGAGAATTATTATAATAAAAAATATATAGCTATAATATAAAAAAAAGTTTTGCTAGCGCAAATTATTATAGCTATTATATTAGGTAATAACGTATAAGATAATATATAACTATTTTCGGAATTTAAAATCTCCGATAACTTGGCGTAAGCTTTTCGCTCTAATAAAGCTATTATTAATAACGTATAAACAGCAGTAAAAGAAGATAAAATTCACGTTAGTAATAAGCTATTATTATTAAATATAGCTAAACTAGGGAATACCCTTAAAATTAAGACAAAATATAATATATATATATATAATATAAAGCTTAAGCTAATAAAACACTTTAAGAAATACCTCGAAAGTAAGAAATTATAAAAAGATTACGGAATTATAAAGCTCCTAAATAACAAGAAAATAACTATTAATTTTATTAACGAATAGTAAAATTAATTTAAATTTATAATTACGCGGCCGTACGGTTTAAATATTAAAGACTAAGAACTTTTAAATAAAGTTTTCGGTAAAATATACTAAAAATATAAAATGGGATAGTAAATTAAGCCTACCCTTTTTAGGTATCTAATTTTTATCGTTTGGTAAACTATTAATAGTATACAAAAAAGCTACATAATAATAAATTTAAAAATATTAAATAAAATAGTTATACTAGATATATATTTATTACTTACTTAAAAGTCGATTATAAAAAAATTAAAAAAGTATATATATTTTTCGGTATTCGATTATTTTAAATTCTTTTATTAGCTATTTATATATCCGGACTATCGGAACCGAATAGTAATTATATCGTTACAAGAACTTAAAATATTTAATATTATATTTATAGGATTTCGAAATAGCCTAACTTATACCTAGCGGTTTATAAATTAAAAGTTATATAAATTTTTTTTATTTATAGTAGCTTATATTAACGATATTATTACTTTTAGCCGAAATGCCGAAAAGTATGTTAAATATATTATAGCTATATTAAATAAATTTAAGAAAATCGGTATCGCTTTAAACCCTAAGAAATTTTTTATCGCTTATTTGTTTATTAAATTATTTAGTTTTAATATAAACGGCACCGGAATCTTAATAACAGACAATAGGATTTAGGTAATTAAAAATATTACTATGCCTACTACATTTAATACCCTTAAAATATATATTAGTATAACTGGATTTTTGTAAAAATTTATATTATAATACCAGCAGAAAGTCGATCTTTTATAGCAGCATAAAACTTAACTTTTAGCGAAAGAACGAGAAACAAACCAGATATTTAAATTTATTAACGGATAAAAAATATATACGGCAAAAACGAAATTTAAACTAACAAACGAAAAACGTAAATTTTTTATAATTTTATAAAATTAATTAGGTAATTTTTATTATTTAGTTTATTAAAATTATAACGAAATTATATTTATTAAAATTAACACTTTTAAAAAGCGCAGATATAACGTAATAATTTTCTATTTAGCTATATTTTAAGATAACATTAATATATCTATCGATATAATATTTCTTATTATATTTTTGTTTAAAACGCTGACTAGCGTTAAGATACGGTATAAAGCTATAGAGCTCGAAGTTTCCTATTTCGTTTAGATATACCGGCAGCTAAGGATATATATTTAGTTTTATATATAGGGCATTATTATATTAACGGATTATCGGGTTACTTAAGCTATTATAAATTAAACTAATCTAAAGTTAGCGGATTTAGTAAAAATAAATAGTAAGCTTATAATAATATCGATATATCTATTATAGTTTCGGCTAAACGTACGGTATATTCCGGAAAAATTAAATTTAATACCGGATATATTATTTAGGCTTTTAATTAAGTTTTTAGAGCGAAACGAAATAAAAGACAAAATATGAAACATTTTAAAAGATATTTTTAATAATTTCGGTTATATAGCCACTACCGAGATAACGTTAAGTAATAATTTCCGACAAAAATTACGTAATAGATACGAAAGTAAGCAGAAATGGCGTAAGCTAATTATAACGCTAAAGTCCGGTAAAAAAAAGCATTACAGTTATTATTATAAATTATCCGATAACGGTCTTTTATATTATATCGCGGAATACGGTTAGAAATAACTGTATATATTAAACTTTTATACGGGTAATATTTTCGATATTATATATAATAAAAAGCATTATTTCGGTCCTAAAAAAATAGCTTAAGATTTTGAAATAATAATTATCCCGAATCTAATAAAAAAACTATAGAATTACGTTTATAGATATCCCAATTGCTTTAAATATAAGCAAAATAAGTTTAAGCTGATTAATTAGTTATAACCTATAGACAGCCCCCTTATTCCGTTTTATATACTAGTATAAAACTTTATAATTAAATTACCGAAAAAACCCTCGCTCGGTATTATATAATATATGCTAGGTTTCGATAAAATCGATATATATCTGACTATAGTTTACAAGTTTTCGAAAAAATGTATATTAATTGCGGGCTACTCTATATATACGGCGAAAATATAGGCCGATATAGTATTATAAATATTACTATTTTATAACTGGGGTATATCTCGTAAAATTATCTCCGATAGGGACCCTAAATTTATTAGCGAAATATAGCAAACTATTTTCGCCCGACTCGGAATAAAACTCGCTATATCGATAGCTTACTATTTTTAAATAAATAAGCAGTTAAAAAAAAAAACCAGAATATCGAAATAGCTATTAGGTACTATATAGCAGCAATAAATATATAATAAACCATTATTTTACTAGCTTTATAGTATAATTTAAATAACTTAAAGTTATTAGTTCTAAATAAATCTCCTAACAAAATAGTTTATAGTTTTAAATTTAATTTAATCTTATCTATATTAAAAGTTCCTAAAAAAGCTATCGACTATAAAACGTTTCGTAATTTATACTAAAAGAAAGCGAAAGCCGCTATTAATTTTACGGCCGATAATATGAAAATATATTATAATTTTAGATATAATCCGCTTTTATTTAATATCGGCAAAAAAGTTTATTTAAAACTATATAAGGGATATTATTTACTAGACAATCCGCTAAGGAAATAAAGCTAATAATATACCGAACCTCTTACAATTGTTAAATATATAAAAGACTTAGCGTATAAACTAAATTTTTCCAGACACTAAAAGGTTTACCGGATAGTTTTAATAACGTAACTATTCCTAATTCCGATAAGTAATAACTTATAATATCGCAAAAAACCTAGACTAAGTTAAGTTTTTATTAATAGCGATAATAAAAAGTAAAAATCTTTCGAGATCGATCGTTTGCTTAAATATAAAGTATTAAAAATTAGCGGCTATTTTGTTTTAAAATATCTGGTGCGTTAGAAAGGGTACGAGGTAATATATAATAAGTGGTACCTATAAGAATTACTTATATAAAACGTATCTAAACTGGTAGCTAAATTCAACGCTAAAAATAAAATGTTTTTAAATAAGCTTAAACTTAAAATGATATCCGAAATAACAGTTTTTTCTATTTAAACCGATTTAAATACCGATTTTTTCCTAGCTAATTTAAGTTCCGATTTAGGTTAGAACTAGAAGATTATCTATATTATCCCAAAAATAAATATCGAAGTGTAACTGTTATAAAGAACTTCTTAAAAAAGCCACAACATTATATATATATTTTATATATTATCCATATACTATTAACGCTTTAAATAATATAAATATAAAAAAAAAAATATAAACCTCTATTTTTTATAAAATCGCATTTTATTATAAACTTATTTCGTTAATAATATAGTTAAATATTATATTATCTTTAATATATATTTACCTATAAAATTTAATATAATAGTAGTAAAAAAATATCCAGCTTATAGTTATAGCGAAAATAAATAGAACAGATAAAAACGAGATATTACTCGCTAGAAGATTATTATATCGAAATTAAATAAAATAAATTTCGCGCTTATAATTATCCTAATAAAAAACCCGCGGAAATATACCGCTAAAAATATATTTACAGCCTTATCAAAAAATACTAAGACTTTTTGGGAACGAGCTTTAATAAATATACCTATAATACCCTAAGTAAATATTAATAAAACGCTAGTATATATAAAGCTATTTCGTTCCGGTAAAATAGTAGCAGAAACTATTTTATATAAAGAAGTTAAAAAAAAGCTAAAGGCTTTATAACAAAAATAAGCAATAAATTTAACAATAAAATTACTACGACTAAATAAAAAGTAGCTGGAAGCTTTCAAATTATATAATAACGTCTATAATAACGTAAGTTTTATTTCTAAAAAAATCGTAACTTTTTTATAAAAAACCGAATTAATATAGCTATTAAATAAATCATTAATAGGATAAAATACTAACAATTAATAAAGCGTAAATCTAATAAATTTAAATCCCGCTAAACTATAACAAAACGAGACATTAATAGATTTAAATTTCCGCTAGCTTATTAAAAAAGAAATTATTATTAATATTATTACAATAGATCTTATTAAAAACGACAAAACTCCTGCCGGACTTTAGAACTTAAAACTACCCGGGCTCGGAAAAAACGACAAAAATACCCGTAAAACGGTGCGGTTCGCATTAGCAGATATCTCGATTTCCGATATATTAAAATAGGCTAAAAAAAAAAAATAAAAGCCGCACTAAATTATCCAGCAGTATTATATTCCGATAAAAATTGCAGATCTTAAATAAATAATAACGACATATACGAAAGTGTTAGTTCTGTAAATATAAAATTACGTATAATATTATTTGAGAACTGGGAAGAAATCTAAAAGGCTAAACGAGAAATTACGAAATTGCGAAATTAAATATCCCTTTTAAAAAAAAGACATAATTAATTAGTTGCTTCCTATAAAAAGTCGGTATAGGATATTATTGGCGTATAAGCGAAAGTAAAAGCAGATAATATATTACAAGTACTTGCCAAAAAAATGAATACCTTTAATCGAAAAGTCGATACCGAATTAGCGGACTTCTAAATAAAACTAGATACCGAATTAAATATCGCGAAAAATAAGTTCGATAAAAAAATCCGTTTTGCCTAAAGTAATTTTAATAATGCGGTTAGCTTAATATAAGCCGGTATTTGCGACAATATTCATAACGTTTTATAAAACCTTAAAAAGTTTTTCGATAATATTAAATAGTAAATAGCTTTGTTTATAAGGGTAACTATTTATTCCGAAACAAATAAACTATTTATTCTATATATATTAGCGCCGGCGATTCCTAAACGCGGACTTAGCGACTAATTATATTCGACTTTTTTAGTTCGGTTATCCGGTTTGGTTTCTTTCGTTTTCTCGGATTTCTGCCGTTTCTTCGATTTTTTTTTTTTTTTATTTTTTTTTTAGCGTTCGGCGTTAAGCGATAATCGATAATTAATAAATGCAAATCAGCAAGCAGGATTTAAGTCGTTAATATATTTACTATCGCGACAAATATTTTACCTTAAGTTACCGGTATATATATTACCTTTAATAATATCTTATTTTATCTTATCCTAACTTCCGTTATTAGTATACGTATTGTTATAACGCTTATTTTATCCGACCCTATTTTCCGTTATTAATATACGTACTGTTACGATACTTATACTTTATCGATATACGTACTATTATTAAACCGAGAATACCTTTAATATATATACTATTATTAGCGAAACCTCTTTCGTTAAAGGAACTTTTAGCTCGTTCGAGGATAATAAAAGATAACGGCGTTTTGGACCGTTTTAATCTTGTAATAAACATATGTGTTACTATTGCTATAAACGAAAAATTTTAGGGATAAAATAATAGTGATTAATAATAAAACTAATAGACTTATTGCTTTTATTACGGTTATTAATAAATAACGAGGACGTTATTTTTTCTTAGGGGCAGGGTATTTATTAAGTTTGTAGCTATTCACTAAAAGCAGCTATACATATACTTTATGGCGCAGCTACAGGTATGTAGCTAAGGAGGTGGCATAGCCACCTCTCTCCTTATATAGCTATAGCTTCACCTATACAGAAATAGCTTAAATGATCATCAATCTTACATATACAGACCTCACAAAATCTTTAATTAAAAGCTGTTTCGCACCGCTTTAATATAAAATACCTATAACTTATATCTAATAAAATACCCGGGAAAAAAAAATATACTAATAATACTTTCGAGAACGTTTTATTAGCTTAAAATATCGGCATTTATAAAACGCTTTTATAAAAATTACAATATTTATAAAAAAAAACGGTATAACGTAACTAAAAAAAAAGGCTTTTAAAACCGTTACCTATTTTAAATCGATTTTATAATAAGCTATTTATTAATTTTATAACCGACTTACTAACTATTTCCGAATAAAACCCTACTTTTATAATAGTAATTTTTAATTAATTTAAAAAGTAGGTTATATTAAAGGCTATAACCTTAATAAAAGCAGAAATATATACCAAATAATTTATAAATTATTATTAAAAATATTATAGTTTTTCTTATATTATAACTAATAATAAAAAACCTAACTAAATAAAGTAATTTTAAAGATAGCTTTACTTATTCATAGAAATCGAGTAGCGCTTATTAACTACGTTTTATCCGGAAACTAACGGAGCTATTAAATAAATAAACCAAAAAATATTAGTATATTTTCGAGCGTTTATATTATACGCTTAATTTAAATAAAGCTTATTATTACCGGAAGCGATACTCGTAATTAATAACCGAAATACTATAACAATAAAGCTAAATCCTTTTTTTATACTTTATAAATACTACATAAAACCTATTTTAATAATAAAATATATCCCGGGACCTATTTCCGAATTACGCGTACGGGCAAAAGCTTTTATTTAACGCTTAAAAAAAGTAATAAAATTTATATAAACCGTAATAACAACTATATAATAATAATAAAAAAACGCAGCTAATAAGCGGCAATCCTTTATAAAGTAATTCCGAATAAAAAATAAGGTATAATTAACGCTTAAAAATATTTCTATACCTTAATTCTTATAAAAACTAATATAATTATATACTAAATATAAAATAACGCGCGTTATTAGCCCCTAGGTTATAAAATTAAATATACCGAAAGAAATATACAACCGGTTTTATATCAAGCTTATCTATTACGTAAGAAATAATCCCCTACCTTTTTAAAAGAACAAAAATATATAACCTCCCCTTATAATTAGTAAAAAAAAAAAGAAAAAACAAAATAATAAATAAAGGAAATTATTTAAATAACCACCAAGTAAAAAAGGCGAAAAAAAACTAAATAAATATTAATAAAGTAGGTAAGTTATATAGCCTTAATATAAAAACCGCTTAAAAACTTAAGAAATACCGAAATAATAAACCGTTTTAAAAAAAATTATAATAATATAAAAACGAACGATAGGCTTAAAGAAATTAGTATAAAAAAAAGGGCAAAAGTTACGCTTACGCAGCAATTATATAATTAATAAAATACTAATAAAATATAGAAACAAAAAAATACAAACAGAATAAAAAAATATTACGGGAAATTATAAATTTTTTATTATTATAAATAACGTAAACGCTACTCCCGAATAAATAATAAACAACCTTCCTTATTTACGTAATTTTTTTTAACAAACCGATAATTAAAATTATTATAAAACTGACCGAAAAACGCAGCAAACCTAACCGAATAACGTACTTATATTAGCCGGGAGTTAATAGTTTAATTTATTTTCCTTATTATTCTCCTCCTTTTTATTTATATCTATCGCCTTCTCCTCTATTTCTATAAAAAAAAGTTTAAGGGGGCGACTATAATAACAAGAAATATTAATAAAAGTAAGGGAAATACGCGGGCAAAAATTACGCAAGTTATACTTAAATAAAAGGTTTATAATAGTAATAAAAACGGGCGGGACAAGCTAAAAAAAAGAACCGGAAACAGAAATACGCATACAAGCGGCAGGCCCGGCATTATTTACTATAAAACGCGTAATAACTATAATATCGCTAATATTATTAGCGATATATTTGAGCGGGTAAATAACCTCCCTAAATACGGCTATAAGCTACTTTTATATAATATATAAGCTAAAGAAAATTACAAAAAAATAAAATAAAAACTTATATACTACTTTTACTACTATTAAGCCTTAACCCGGCCTAAAGCCGTAATGCCTACCTTAGCACACTCGAAATATATAGCGGCGTTAATAATATATTACGCCCGCATTCCGGCCGATTTTTAAGCGGCAATAAAAGCTAAATAAAAAAAATAAATAACGGAAATACTATAAAAAAATAAAGAAAATAAATAACCTACTAAAATTCGAGCTATTATAAATTTAATAAGCTTTTATTAAAATAGTAGCGAAAAAATAAACCTCGGCATTTATAAATAACTATAAAACGGGATTAAAAAGCGGTACTCGAATAAAAAAAACAAAAAGTAACTTATAATAAAGTAATTATAGTTTTTAGTATATTTTATATACCGTATATTACAAACAGCTAAATATAGTTAGCATTATATTTAAAATACTTTAAAATTAAAAAAAAAAAGGAACTTATAAATCTGGTCGGAATAAAAGGCGGAAAAGTCTTTAGCTATACAGCCGACATAAAAGCGGCACAGAATATAACGCATAAAAAAAAGAAAAGCCGTAAAAATAACGCGAACGGGCGGCCTAAAGGTAATAAAACCGGAAGAAAAACGAAACGAAAATATAGCGGCAGCGGCGAAAGCGAAAATAAGCAAAAATAGCGGCAAAAAAGAAAAAATACGTTACAAAAATACTATAAAAAAATATATTAATAACTTAAACAATAAAAAAATAAAAGAATTAAAAAATTAGAAATTTAAAAAATTAAAAAATTAGAAAATTAAAAAATAGAAGAATAAAATAAATAGTTAGGGAAATAAGTCCTTATTTATAAATAGCCTAAAAAAAAAAGAAAAAAAAAGGAATTTCGAAAAAAAGGCCCGGGATATTTAAGTAACCTTAAAAAAGAATTAATCGCGTAGCTAATTATAAAAACTAATTACATATTACGCTAATTACGCGCCTAAGTTAATTAAAAATAGAAATCGACTTATTAATTTAAAAATAAATTCAATTACCGAATAAAAAACTAATCAAAAACGGAAATCGAGCTTTAATTTTACGCGCGTTTATTTCACACTCGATTAGCTAATAGCAATATAAAATTAAGAACCTTTATAATAAAAAAATTCTTTTATAAAAATACCCCTATACCACCTCCCGAACCGGGCCTAATTAATAATAAAACAAACTATTAGCAGCTAGAAAAGCCGATAATTAACAAAAATCTATATATACCTTACACTCAGGCACAAAAAACGCGATATAATTACGCAAAAAATAAAAGGGAGAATAATATAATAGGTTATGCTGTAATAGGAAATATCGGTAATTATAAGCCGATATAATAATACAGCTCTCGAGAACTAATATAAATGCTCTCGAGCTATATCGATATACCTTCTTAATTTTCTTTTCTTCTTTAGTTAAAAAATAAACACTCATTTAGCATCATAAAATTACATCTTAGCGTAACAGCCTTTTCACAAATAAGCTAATTTCCGAATTTAAATACCGCATACCTTTATTTTATATAGAAATTATAAGCAAACTTAAATAATACTTTTTTTATTTATTTTGCCTTCGGTAATTATATATTTAAAAAATAAGATATTTCTAATTTCGGGAGCAGCTTAAAAACCTTCGATAAAATATCCCTTAAATTAATTATTATATCGTATTATATTATTACGGCTTAATAACGCTATTAGAAAATAGATAGTAAAAAAGTGGCTTAATTCTCTGTAAAAAAAACAGGTATCTTAATTATACCCCTAAAATAATATCAGTTATAATATATATCGATTATTTTAATCTTATTAGCTATTATATTTTTTATATTTTTCTTTTTTATTTAAAAGTTTGGCGCGATAAATATTAAAAAATATATCCTTTGTTTTACGTTTTTAAATATTTTATTAGGCAGAGGTTTCTCTTTATAGGATGTAATATTTTAATTTCGGTAATATTAATCGAAATTTCTTTATAAATATAGTAAGATTTTCGTTAGCTTTAAGTTATATAATAAATATTTATTTTATAAATTTAATTAGGTTTTTTATTTTATTTAATTAAGAAAATAAAGTCTTTTTTTTTAAAATAACCTTAAGCTGTTTTAGGCTTACTAATAGTAAGCGGAACCGAACCGAACGTTAATAATTAACCGATTTATTTTTATACTATTAATTAAATAAAACCTATCGGATATTATAGTTATTATAGTTTATTAAGCCGATTGTAATATCCGCTTATATATATATAACGTTTTAGGCTTTTTTATAATTTAGTTCGAAAACCTCGTTATATAATTTCGAACAAAACTATATAATCTGCTCGATAACTTTTTAATCGATTTTTTGCCATAAACCACTAACGAAAATAGCGTTTTATTTTTTAATTTTTTCTTATTTCCGGACGTTCTTTACCCGAACCGAATAATTTAAAATATAATAATAAATCTTTATTAGTCCGAATAGTTTATTACCTTTTTCTAGGTTTTTTAACCGTTTTATAAGGGTTTTTGTTTATTTTAAGTTACTAATTTTAAAATATCGTTTTAAAACTGCCTTTATTTTTTTTTAAATAATAATACTTTCTAGTAAAGTTTCGATCCGTCGCTTATTAGTCTAATTATCCGTTTAATATAACATTTCCCTAATTTTGATATTATTTTTTAAACCGTATTTATCGAATATATATATTATATTTTCGATTTAATTTGTAATATTATTCCTATTAAATAAAAGCTATAAATAGTTTCGAGAGTTTAATAATATAGCTGTTACCGTAAACCTAGTTTTTCCGGTTATAATAAGTCGCTTTTAATCGGAAGCTATATTTTAATTTATAGGCTTTTTGTTAACTTATATGTCTTTTGTTATACTAAAAAATAAAGTTTTTTAGTCAGTTATTTTTAATTAAGTATTCTAATTATATAATGCCGAGTTTCTTTTGTTTTGCTGGTCTTTTTAATTAGTAGTAAGGTTAATAGTCCCTTAATTATCGGTTAGTTAAAGGGATTCTTTTTTAGCTATATCTGGTATAGTTTGAGATATTTTATTATCTAACTGTCTTAATTTTTTAGTTATACTTGATTTTAAGAGAATATATTCTATTTTTTTTAATTGTATTAGGTTGTAGTTTTATAATATTTTAGATATAAGATTGTAACTGTTTTTTAGGACGCCAATAATAGCCTTAAAGGTTAGGAGACTTTTAAAAAAAATCTCGATAATAAGTCGCTAATCTAACTATTATATTACATTAATTAATTAATTGTATAATAAAACTATTTATAAGCTAATTAAAAGCTTAAATATTATTCTCGTTACTTAAATTTTACTTTAATTTACTCTGTAGGTTTAAATTATAGCACATTTTTATGTATTATTTACTATATATTTTATGATTTTCTGATTTTTCCCAATCTTTTGTACTATTAATCTTCTCGTATTTAATTTATTTTATTAGAACTTATGCTTTTCTGTATTTTTGTATTACTATATTTTCGTATTTCTTATACTTTATATTCTCTATATTTCTATATTTCTATATTACTAGCTTATTAATATATGTTATAAGTCTTTTATAAGTCTTTTTGTTAATCTGTTTATTTTTGGTATTACTTTTTTATTTTAGATAATCGTTTACTGTTAGTTCTTTTTTTTAGTTAGTGTTTTTTTTTATAAGTTCGGTTAGTTTAGTAGTTTTGGGGGTTTTATTAAAGTCCTTTTTTTTAGTCCTATTTTATTGTTGCCTTTATTTAGACTATTTTTTTCGATTAATTAAAAAGGCGAAAAAGTTGAAGCCTATTCGGGGGAGCTAAATATCTTGGGACAGAGTATCGGGGTAAAGAAGGTACTATTTTATAGCTTTAACTAATCGGAAGTAATTAAGGCGACGAAATAAAAGAGTTACTTATAATAGCGATTGATTAAAAGGAGAGATATGTTTATTTTCGGCAATAAGGCCGTCTGAGCTATATATATTTTATCTAAAAATAAAAGAAAAAAATAAGCGATATATATATACTACGGCACACTAGCCCCATAACAATATCCCTGTTTATTTTCGGATATAAATTTAAAATCTATAATAATATAGTCTTATATTTAATTAAATACCGGTAAAAAATATAATAGTCCCGGCGTTTTATCCCTAAATAACTTAGACAAAAAATAGGGACAATTAGCTACATATATATTTATATTCTTACTTAAATCTAGCTATTAATATTATACCTTAACTATTAGATTTATTTTATAACATCCGGGATATATTATTAAAATCCGGGTATATATTTCGGTTAAAAACTTAATTCGGAAATTATTTTTAACACTAATAATTAATTAACCTTAATATAATATTAGTTTTTAAATTATTTATTAATTAGAAATATATTTAACTTTTTAAGCTTTCTCGCGATATATTTCCAAATTTAAGTCCTTTTTATTAGCTTTTAAAATCTCGTTAATAAATATTATACCTAATAGCTTAAATATATTTACTTTTATAAAGTTTATAATATAAATATATAGTATTTTATTTAATTTATTTAATCTATTTATAGCTAGTATATCTTTAATTACAACTTTTAAATCGGGTATTTTTTAAAAAAATAATTATTATATAGTATTTTTGTAAAAGGCCGTTACGCTAAGATATAATTTTGTAATGCCAAATAAGTGTTTATTTTCTAACTAAAGAAAAAAAGAAAATCAAAAAGGTATATCGATATAACTCGAGAATATTTATACTAGCTTTCGAGAGTTATACTATTATATCGGCTTATAATTACCGATATTTCCTATTATAGTATAGCTTATTATATTATCCCTTTTTTTACTTTTTACGTAATTATATCGCGTTTTTTATACCCGAGCGTAAAATATATATAAATTCCCGTTAATTATTAGCTTTTTTAGCTATTAATTATTTATTTTATTATTAATTAAGGCCGGTTCGGAAAGTAATATAAAAGTGTTTTCATAAAAGAATTTTTTTATTATAAAAATTTTTAATTTTGCGTTACTATTAGTTAATCGAGTATAAAATAAACGCGTATAAAATTAAAGCTCGGTTTTTATTTTTAATTAGTTCTTTATTCGGCAGTTAAATCTATTTTTAAATTAATAAGTCGATTCCTGCTTTTAATTAGCTTATGCGCGTAATTAGTATAATATATAATTAGCTTTTATAATTAGTCGTGCGATTAATTTTTTTTAAGGTCGTTTATATATCCCGGGCCTTTTTTTCGAAATTCCTTTTTTTTTAGGCTATTTATAAATAAAAACTTATTTCCTTAATTATTTACTTTATTTTTTTATTTTCTAATTTTTTAATTTTTTAATTTTTTAATTTTTTAATTTTTTAATTTTATAATTTTATAATTTTTTAATTTTTTAATTTTTTAATTTTTTAATTTTTTAATTTTTTAATTTTTTAATTTTTTAATTTTTTAATTTTTTAATTTTTTAATTTT